>JARK01001543.1:45114-79289 GCA_000688135.1 Ancylostoma ceylanicum
TGGGCGAATTCTGATTTGAAAACCCCCCCCCGTCCTCCCATCCCGCCCCCGTTCGACCTACACTATTCCATAGTTATTCCTCGCACTTGCCTTTACCGTTGATGTTGAATATCTATTTTCTACACCGTACCTACTCGCAAAAGTGTTGTTCCTATTGTACGGTGTTTTTTTTTCTTTTGTACGTAAACTATGTGTTATCGAAGTTATCACATACACTGAATTTCCTTTTGATTCTCTTGTATTACTCATGTTGCAAAGTCTATTAAACGGTTGACAGGTATATGTATGGTTGTGAATGTCGGTTGGTATTATGCTCACTTGATTTCTGATCTACATTGATTGTTTTTTTGTTGTTGATTGGTTTGACCGTGTTGCTAATGTCCCTACCAGGAAAGCGTAGATGTCTGGCGGCACCGAAGAAATTGATGCAACTAACCATTTCAAGGATGGATTAATTGATCTCATTGCGGGAACCATTGGTGAGTTAAAAGTCAAGTGTTTATCTGCTGTAAAATAGTTGAGCCAACTTGAATGTAGAAATTTAAGAATCGTCCTGCAACTTGTTCCTTGACCACACCCTCTATTTTTTTCAAGGAATTCCCATCCAAAAAGTACGTCTAGATAGGTTGAGATAAGAATTCCCTGTGTTCATTCCTGATGAATCACTCGGGGTGGGGCATTTCTCCGGTTTGACTGCCGTTGAATTGAAAACCTGGTGTTTAGACATCGCATCGAGATTACCCGGGGTAAAAGTTTTAACACCCCAAATTTACCATTCTTTATTGAGGGCGTCGACACTTTTACATTAGATAATCTCAACCATGCACCATGCCTGAAAGGATAAGTGATCTCATACCCACGGGTATGATCCCTATGGGTAAGCCATGGGTAATCTCACTGATGCCGGGTCCAGAACATACAGCCTAAGCTGCTCCAGTCTGGATGATCTTTCAAAGATCAGTCAGTGCATGTGCAGCATTACATCTGAAAAAGGCGGTGCGAAAAAATTAAAAGTTCAGTCCGGTTAGCAGGTGGTCTTACCGTAATTTCTGGGGGTGAAGTAAAATGAGGTTTGCGCATAACTGTATTGAATGCGACCAAGTAAGCGATCAAGATCTATCGAATGTTGAACCACCTGCCACTGCCGTTTTTTTTTTTTTTGGTCCAGGGAGGATTGTTTGGACCCATTAAGCATAGAAATTAGGTACTACTGCTTGCTCACCACATTAAACTTTCTATCTTGCGTGCGAGAACGCTCTATGATTGGTCGATTTGATGAATCGGCCAATCGCAGAGCTTGGCCGCCCCGCCCACTGCAAGTATAATTTTCAATGGGGAAAGTAATGCGCAAGGAAATTCCCGCTTAGCATCTGAAGTGTTCTATGTACAAAAACTTGCCACAGTATCATAAGGCGAATTGCCGTAACTCCCCTCCCCCCCTTCCCTGCTATACCGTTTTCTTGTTCAAATTAGACAGCGCTTTCACAAACAAAATTCCTGTGAGTGCTGCACTTATATCGCTAGACTTTTTACGAGTTCATGCTCCACTGGTAGACCATTTGCCCTTTCCAGACCTAGACTAATACACGAGTCCCATGTGTTGTTTGTCACAGCTAGCTGGCGGTGCTTAGCAGGGTGTCATCTCTCATTACACGTTGCAGCTAGGCCCTGCAGTACTTTGGGGAAAGCCCCTATTGTTTACCAGTGAAGCTGCTTGTTATTTTAGGACATGATTCAGCTTTGCCGCACATCAAATCTAACGCTTTATATTTATTGTGTTGCTCTTAGTAGCTATGCCTAATTTTTCAAGTGAAATGCATACATTCGAATGGTTCTTACGGTTACTAGCATCATTTTCATTTCTGTTAGTGGCCTATATTTACGCAATGGATAAATAACTAGACTCTTTCCCTCGAGTTTGGGCTCTTACCCTCGAGTTGTCTATAAAGGCAGTGATCTGAGATCAATCTTTTCAAGTTAAGAATCCTAGCGCATCACACACTTCCGCTCACGTATGTGTGCAGATCTGCATTTTTACACAGAAACCAGAGATTTCCGCAGCTGGCTGACGTCAATTAATCATAGTTTTTCATATGCCGCCGACTTTTAATTTCCCACTGTTATGCTATCCGTTCATTTTTTAGCCCGCGTAATGAGTTTTCTGTTTGGCGAAGACATTGAGAAGAAAATATCTCGCTGTGAACGTGCATAATTGCAGATTTGCTTAGGGAGGCTTGTTACGATGATGCAATTTCAGCTAAGATATTGTTTTAGGTGGAACTGCGAATGTCTACGCTGGTCAGCCGCTGGATACCGTCAAAGTAAAAGTACAAACGTTCCCGGGTCTTTACAAGAATTGGGTGACATGTCTAAAAGATACGTATCGATTAGATGGAATTCGTGGTCTCTACGCTGGTACGGTACCCGCACTGGCGGCAAATATAGCCGAAAATGCAGTACTCTTCACTGCTTATGGGTATTGTCAAAAAGTACGTCGTTTGAACATTTGATCTCTGGTCGATTATGGATTTTTGTTCAACGTTGTGTTCCAGGTGGTTAGTGTGATATCCGGTCATTATGATGTGAAATCGATGACACCGCTAGAAAATGCGTCTGCTGGATCGCTGGCGTCTATTTTTGCCGCATTAGTGTTGTGTCCTACGGAGCTGGTGAAATGTCGGTTACAAGCGGCACGTGAAGTCGGACATAAATGGTATGGTTTTTTGAATATATTGTTTTTCCTGATAGATATGGGTAAATGCTACGGGTTTTACACAATTCTTGTTCTCTGCCCGTATTCATGAAGGTCTCCGGGAAGGTTTTAACCTTCCAGTGGGATTGACAAGTTTTAAGGTTCTGGTTCTCGCAGGGTTGCTATTTTTTGGAGGTAACGGAAAGCTCACAGATATACCCGGCGAGTCAACGGGTTTACCCGACCATCCGAACAAGAGGACCTTTCCCCATTGACAATTTTTCTGATTACTTAATAAAAATTTTGATTTTTTTTTGACGTAAATGTTGTCATTTCAACTCCTCCTAGCTTATTCTCGAAAAAGCAGCTATTTTCCCCTGAGGCCGCATGCATCATATAGATTACCAAGGGTACACGTGCCAACACCCCCAAATTTTACCCACTGTTAGCGCGTATGTCAGCACATTTACCCTAACGGCAGAAACACTTTTCAGCACGCCATTTTCTGTATGTAGAGATATGATGCGAGAGAAAGGAATCCGAGGTTTCTTCATTGGAATGTCGCCGACTTTAGCGAGAGAGGTATTGTGACTAGTATCATTAAAAGCTCTATCTAAGAGCCAAATTTGAATTTAGGTACCGGGATATTTCTGTTTCTTCGGTGCCTACGAGGCTTCACGATACATGTTTGCTAAGGAAGGGCAACAAAAAGATGAAATAGGTTGGTGGTTGGTTCACTTATTTGCGTCGTCTAAGTTAGAATTTGGTATTTGCCCAATTTTTTAAGGTTTACTAAAAACAGCAGCTTCTGGTGCCGTTGGTGGTATGGCGCTGTGGGCTGCCGTATTTCCATTTGATTCCATAAAGTCGCGGATGCAGGTTGGTCATTGTGTTTTTTTTTGTAATTAGCATCGAATGTGCTACTGGGTAGATCAGATACTGCCAGCTTTCGGGTGGTTTTTTTCCTGTTCGGTAGAGGGCTGGTCTTTTTATTGCATGTTGTGGGATAGTACCAAATATTGATGAGCTTTCCTCCTTATAGATGTTACTTCTAAAAGTTTAACCACCAACACCTACTATTAGTTAGACATCGAAACCATATCATCGTTGGCATGAGCAATGCCATCCACTGTTTACCCTGTGTTTTTAGCAGTAGTATTCCTATAATAAAGGCTTCCTGTCTGCCCTCCGAAGTTGTAGGTTTGTAATGCTTTTCTAATTTTTTTTTTGCGTGATTGCTCCCATTGCTTTCAGACTGCCTCACCTTTTAATGATGTTCGTCTAATTATCAGAACATTTACTACCTATCCTTTTTCTCCGTTGTTAGATAGCAAAGTATTGAAGTTGTTTGACGTGTGTGCTTCTTTTCTACCCAATGTTTCAATATCACAGAGTTCTCGAATTTCTATCAGGCTTTTTCGCACGTGAAATTGCAGAACATTCTGGAAGTTCCATTCTTTTCTGGAAATTCCTTATCGAAAATTGTTCTAGATTTTCAACAAAGCTGGTTTTCCCGATGATATAGCTAAGAAAATGAAACCAAGTGGAGATACGGTGGCGGTGAGGTGTTACGAGGAGAAATAGAGCGTTGATCTGGCTTCTAGATCTAACCTGTTGAGCAAAAGTTTCCGTCTTTTGTGCATTTGCGGACTCGAAAATCACTCGGAAATAGCAGAGAAACTGGGCGAGGGCATTTATTGTGTATTTTTAGTTGAATCGGTTTCATAATTTGTCAGTTGAGTTGTAAAAATTACACTGTATAGTGAACTCCAAACGGTCGTAAGGATGGAGCGGGACCGCGGCGCGGCGTTCTTGCGCAGAGACACAGGGGCTCTGAATGCTGGCTGTGGTTGTCTGCTTCTGCCAGCAGCAGTGCTATGCCGCAGCAGACGACCAGAGCCAGCCTGCAGAGCCCCTGTGTCTCTGCCTAGGTACACCGCGTCGCGGTCCCGCCCCTTGTCTACGACCGTTTGGACTTCACAGTATGTCCGCAAATGCAGAAAAGTTTCCATATTGTTGACACCGTCTCTGGTACTAGTAACTTTATCCATTTTTGTTTACTTTTTTTTTCAGGTCCAAGGCGGAGGCAGCTTTGTATCACTAATGGTGCATGTAGTTCGCACGGAAGGTGAGTGTATATTGCACTGTCAATGGGACAGATATTGGCATTGGAGCACGAGAGGTCTTCTTTATTTTAGGTATACGAGCTCTGTATAAAGGCCTGCTAGCGACTCTAATCCGTACTTGTCTAGCATCAGGAAGTCTATTCGTAACGTATGAAGAATCGAAGAAATTCATGAAGCAATGGTTTTAATAGGAAATTAGCGCGAACTAACTAGAGTAAGCGAGAAAGTAACTTCACTAGAGTAATTAAGTAGAGATAGCATAACTGACCAAAAAGAACTGAGGTTGTTCTGCATGGTTGTTGATATATTGCCTCGCCAAGTGGGATTACTGACAAAAATCGATAGGTGCAGTTTCCTTCGAATGCACAGGGTTCTACCCTTTTATTGTGGTTGCCGGTGAATTTCAGCAGATGCTGCTGTGAGGTAAGAAAACTGCGATAATTGCTGCTGCACTTGTAACGCATCTATTAGTTTTCGTCGAGGGAGCTGCCAGGAATGTAAGGTTTTTTGTGGTGTAAGGCGTTATACCTGAAAGAGGCGGGGCTAGCGAGCCCTGCGATTGGTCAGTTTTACGTGTTGGCCAATCGCAGCGCTTGGCAGCCCCGCCCCTTTCAGGTGTAACGCCCTGCGTCCATCTTGATGCAGTGAATGTTGCCTTCATTACGAAAATTCGTCCCTGTGGGTAAATGGGTGCGCAGAACCCAAAACTGATTGGGTTGGGTTGTTGTGGAACCCCGAAAATAGCAGTTGTTGGGAGTGAGTATGAACTGTCGCAGGTTAACAAGAGAATGTGAGGTCTTCGATCAATACCTATTCTTTGCATAGCATCGTCCGCTGTGCGCTGCAGCAACGCACAAAAACAACTATCCAGGTGCTGTTATTACCAGACTACTCCTACCTTTCAAACCCTGTGCACATTGGGTGGCATTAGCGCTATTGATTTTTGTCAGTTGTCCCGTTCTACTCGACTGTTGTTCTCTCTTAGCGAGATTTTATTCTGGTGCCAAGGTGATTGCAAGTTTTAAGCCTGGTGAATTGTTTTAGCCGGTGTAGTTTTACAAAATTCGCATAATATTACATCAATAGCTATATTCCTGGCTGACTGTCGTCAAAATTGTGCATTGGCCGCAATTGCGGAAGAAGAGCTTCATCGAGTAGTCCGCAATTACGACCCTATCAATTTTCAATTTTTTAAGCTGGGTTTTCTTCGCTAACTCAAGGGATTTGTAGTTGTTCTTATCTTGTAGAATTTACACTTTGCAACAAAGTATATGAGAAAGGCTTATAGCATTGAAGCGAAGTTTTATCGATCGATCCGCGCCATTGTCTTGTTAAGTTCATAGAATGCATTTTTATCACATGTGAAAAGGTTATAGGTTGCCATTCACTCTTTCATGTGACCTGTATACGTATTGATTAAATTCTATTTGTAAATGGATCTTATATAGGAAGCTTTATAAGTGAGCATTGTACGCTTACAAAAGTGTACTACAAATGTCTGTACCGTATAGCTTTAGTGTTCGTTTGAATTAGACCTAAAAGTGCCTTCACATATCTGTGGAATAAATCATTTCCATTGGAGTTTGTTGTGTAAAATTGTTGAGTTAGTTCCTCGGATGTTACTCTAAGTTTGCACCAAAATGTTTGTTTATACTTCCCCACGCTGCAAGGTGAACTGTCACAAGTTCACGAGAAGAAAGACGACTCGTACATTCCGCAAATGCAACAACCACTGATTCTGCTGTGATTTTAAGCGTAACGGCTTGTTTGTCTGGTGTATGCTAAGTGCTGGTGCTGCCGTGCTCAGAACAGTAGTAGTAGGAGTTCGAACAGTACAGAAAGCCTCGTTCGCGCAAGAGTTTTTCAAGGTGAGTGACAGGGATACTGTATTCGGAAAAACTGTGTAAAGCTGCGTCGAGTTTGGCGGATTACGGTCCTGAATACGTAGAAGACTAAGTGCAGCATCAACTGGAAGCAGTGGTGATGGAATACGGCTGTTTGCTTCAGTAAAGGAAAAAGCAAGGAAGGTTCCTGAAGGAAAAAGTATAAACAAGAAGCGACGGGGTCCGCGACATCGCGTCGCGAGGGCGAACGCCAACTACCACAACGCGACCACTGCTAGCGCACGCATCCACTTGGTACCAACTGTTTTAAACAGTTTGGTAGTGCGTGACGGTCGCACCGCGATGAAGTATAAACACAGCTGTGACGGCGCGGCCTCGGGACTCGAATGAGGGATCTGTAAGGAGCAGTGCTGTACCTACATCCAATATTTAGAACTACAATTTGCGAAATCAACAATGAATCCACAGTCACCCAAAAACAGGCAGTTACTATATACATGCGTTTAATTACGGCGAAAATCAATCCTTAGTGCTCCGTTGTCGCTCGCTGACACACTCTGATACGCGTTAACCCAAATGATCAACACGAGTTAACACTTATCAGCTTGGGTTAACAAGTGATGCTACGCGGCTTCCATCATAGCGCATCCCACCAGGGGCAATATCCCGAGAGAAATTAGAGAAAAAAGAGAAATTGTGTGGCTGCGTCCTGGAGAAGCTACCATAATTCAAAAACAACAGTAGTAGCGGGTGTGGGTCATGATGAGGCAAAATGGTGCAGTGTTTTCCCACCCTTCAGCGTCAACTCGTGCCCACCCACTCACATTCAAATTTACATGGGAAGATTATATAGTTAAATCGCGCGCGAGCTGGTACGAATAGGTCCTGAACGGCAGGGCGAGGGTTCGATTGAACCAACCGCAGACACATTGCCCACCCACTTTGCCTTATCATGACCCTAACTCAGTAGTAACGTGTCATTACGACGCGTCGTGTAATGACAATTATGCAATGTCCTGCGTTTAGCGTGGGGCTGTCCGAATTGCCGTTTTATGCACAAATACTCAGCTGTTGTTGCTACTTTACTAGTGTCATTTGTTCTTCAAGAATGGCTTGTGGATAGAACCACTGAAAAAAGTAAGAAAAAATCCCTTAGATCAGTCATGAGGAAGTAGATCACAACTAGGATATGGATGCGGAACCTGTCTGATAAGTGGTGAGCTGGTCACACCGTCGGTTCTAATTTGACCGCGAAAGCGAATGGCGCATCCGCGTCAACGATGCAGTTTCGATTTTCTCCGCATTGAACGCTCAGCCTCCAACACATTCCATTTGGGCACCTATCCACGATTTTCATGTTTCTTGAAGTTAGCATCCAGAAATTTCCGCAGAAACTTCTGGATCCAAGTCCATGCAACGTATCGTGCTGCATTGTGTGAATTGGTAGTGAAGAAAACTGATAGAACGTAAGACTCCCATGTTTTGAAGGCGCATCAATTGTCTGGTTTGCCCAGCAGGGCATCAGGATGATGCAATAGAGTTGCGGGCTCGAAAACATGTCCGTGGAATTTCGTCATAGGCTTACATAAAAACTCAGCTATTCTCCAAAACCAGACTTATTCTTCTGTAAGGTTTTTTTCTATCTATATGCGTTAGGGGGGTTTATCTTTTGAAATCATTAAAGATCTTGCTGTCGTAGTTTTTTATTCTGCACAAAGTCATAAGCACTGTTCGTTTCGTTGTGTGTTTAAAGATATAGGAGGATGTCTCTTCAATAAAATGTTAAAGTTCCACAATTTCACCGTAATAAATCTCACTAATAATTTTTTTAGACTTCCCAAACGCTTACAGTGGAACGGTTCTTTTTTTCCTTTGAGTTTTCGTTTTATTCTGAAGTTGTTTGACTTCTCATTGCTTCGCTTCGGCTTATACATTTCTTCAGTCTTCAACTATAAAAATTTACCTATTAAGGCTATGTGCATGACTGAAAACTTCAGAAAGTTTATCAAAATGAGTGACGTGGTCAAATTGACACAAGGTCGTGCATTTGCACAACATCGCATTTGACGTCTAATTTACAAAATGAGTTCATTTTGGTTTTCTTATGGTTTCATAAAGTGTTTTACTCTTCTTGACGGATTTAGTTTCTGTTGGATTACAGGAATATTTTTATTGACCTTTTCCGAAGAGATACGGGTTGTGTTCTGCAAATTCCGGTCTAACTTCCTTTAATTGGGATTTTTTCTTGATTTTTTATTCCGCCCTCTTGTAAATAGGTCTTTTGAGTTGGTGAAAGGGCTTATCTGCTTCATTTTCGCCTCTGCTCATTCTTATGCCAGTATTCTTATCCTGCTTCCTGTATAGTTCCTGTCAATAAAACCTTTCCTTCAGGCCGATACCGCGGTCAACAGAACAGCTGGAAGAAAGAAGCCTATTCCTCCAAGATTTACGAAAAAGTCTAAATTAAAGCTATCAGAATATCTTAAGAACATGGCAACTCCGGAAATTGAAGCTGTGAGTGTTTTAGATTTTTATAAAGTTCATATGTATTAGATGTATTGGAGTGTGTAAGATTTGGTAAATCTTACCATTTTATCAAATGAGAAATAAAAATCTTCTTGTCTGGCTTTGCAGCGTCTTCCTTGTAGATTTACAGTAATTTTTTTCAGCAACTTGCCCCGTTGCGCATTGCTGTTAAAGAGTATGGAGACCTCGTCCGGGAGTTGAAGGTTAGGTTTTCTTCTGTATATCAAGCGCTGATGAAATTCACGGGAGCGAAACACAGTGCATACCTATTGTATTTGCCGATGTTTTTTTTTCCAAATAATAACTCCGCTGATTTTTAGGCCAATGGTGCTCCGAAAATTGATATTGACAAAGCGGTTGTCGAGCTGAAAGCTAGGAAGAAGAAGCTGGAGGAGACGGTATTTTGTACAAATTAGTAATTATTTCAGTTAATTGATTTCACTGACAAATGAAATTGAGCTAATTCCATATCCTTGGAGTTTGTTACACATCCTATCTCATTTTAAGTGCTAATCTTCTCATAGTTCTCTTCCAGTTCATTGAAGCCACAGATTTATCAGTCGCCCTAGTATGAATTCAACCTTCTTTCCTCTTTTTTTTTTAAAACATCGATCAGCGCATTTATCCTTCATCTTATCACATCTGTTTTGGTTCTAGCTCTATTACATAGTTGCTTTTCGTTTTTTATGTTCTTTTTTAGTCTAGTTATTTTGTCAATCCTATTTTATAAACTTGTAATCGGTTCTAGGAAGTCGCTCTAGCTCCTAAAGAAGCTTCGTTTGATCGTTTGAAACTGGAAGACCTACTGAAACGTCGCTTCTTCTACGATCAATCGTTTTCGATCTATGGAGGAGTGACTGGATTGTAAGTACCAATTACTTTCTTTGTTAATCTGTTTATCGGACATTCTACTTGTTAGGTACGACTTTGGTCCGATGGGATGTGCTCTGAAGGCGAACATGATCCAAGAATGGCGTAAGCATTTCATTCTGGAAGAAGGAATGCTGGAAGTGGACTGCACATCACTTACTCCGGAGCCAGTCTTGAAGTATGTTTTCTTCAATTCCTCCTATTTTTAAGACGAATTCATATCTGGGTATTCATTCCAAGTTGTCATTATTTCATTTTTCGTTCCAGTTGCTTTTTTTCCTTCTGTTATCCTCGAGCGAACCATAATTATTTGAAGATTCTTGCTGCTTTTACCGTTTATTACTTGTTTCTTCGTTCTTCTGAAGTTGTAAAGCGCATACACACCCTATAAGCTATCTAAAAGTTTATTTGCGCAAAACCGACTGGCCAAGGTGCTTGCACTGCTTACTTAGAATAAACATCGTTTCTTTGTTGGGATCTTCATGGATGAATGACAACGGTTCTTTTCGAGATTGCCCGCATCTATGACCTCCACTTTTCAGGCATAATCACTGTAGAAACTATGATATTCGATCACCTTGGGAATTTCTCGGTTCACTAATTTATTGTGATAATTGTAGAGCTTCCGGGCACGTTGATCGATTCGCCGATTGGATGGTTAAGGACTTAAAAACCGGTGAATGTTTCCGTGCTGACCATCTGATCAAGAATGCAGCAGAGAAGATCATGTCGGTAAGTTCGCTTTATCGTTCTGCATCAACCTTTTTTCGTCCATTTACAGTTTTTTTCTTTTTTAGTGAATTTTCTTTGAACAGGTAATAAATTTACCGTTAGCATAGTACATTGAAGAACCTTTTTCGGGTATAATTTAATAGAATAAATGTTTAACCAATGGAAGTGGGTTTGTTTTACGAAGAACTGCGGTCCTGATTTTTTTGAAACAATGCCTTTTTTGTTAAGAAAATTCCTTCTATGTTCCAGGACAAGAAGGCTGATGAAGCGACGAAACACGCGCTTCAAGATGTTTTAGCGCGATTAGAAGGATTCGATGACAAGGACATGCATGAGGTGTGCTACCGTGGAAGTCACAATTTGCACATCTTCATATGCATTGTTTAGGTGATTACGAAGTTCAACTTCAAATCACCTAGTACAGGAAATGATCTCACACCACCGATTGCATTCAACTTGATGTTCCCCACGCAGATAGGGCCCACAGGAGACTTTAAGGTGTGGAATTGTCGCCCTAGTGAGGTCTTACTCAAAGGATTTATATGATAAGCCTAACTCTTTCAGGCTTATCTACGTCCGGAAACAGCTCAGGGAATTTTCGTCAACTTCAAGCGTTTGTTGGAGTTCAATCAGGTTAGTTTCGTTTCGTCTTCACTTCTTCTTTTTTGGAGAATGGAATAGAAATTTGCTGACTACTGCTACCTAATCTGCTAGAGTACTTGTATGTATTAGTTATGTTTATTTTCTCATTTTCAGGGAAAACTCCCATTCGCAGCCGCCCAAATTGGTCTGGGATTCCGTAACGAAATCTCTCCAAGGCAAGGCTTGATCCGTGTGCGAGAGTTTACCATGTGTGAGATTGAGCACTTCGTGGATCCAAGCGACAAGAGCTTTGCTAAGTTCAAGAAGGTGGGATCATGATGGTTTTCGAAGTTGTTTTTCGTCTTTTTAGAACATATGCATGCATTTTAATACTTCTCGGTCCTCAGTAAAATTTGGAATTTAGAAAGGGATTAGTTTTCATATGGAAGCACTGACATAGGATTTCTGATACAGGATAATTGTTTACTAATGTCACTATTGACTTTATTTATTACCTTGAGATTCCACGGATTTAGGTGCCTGGGAGCTTTTATCCTTGTCTTCAGGTCCATTCCTATCCCATGCTTTTGTTCTCGGCATGTAATCAAATGGATGGTCAGCCAGCACAGACAATGACGATTGGCGAAGCTGTTGAGAAGGTAGGGGAGACTGATGTTCACTTATCAGCATTTCCTTCATTAATTAATTCATTTATTTATTCAATCATTCTCTTCAATATTTTATTCATGTCAATAGAAATGTTTCAGGGCATTGTGGCCAATGAAACCCTGGGTTACTACATGGCTAGAACTCATAAATACCTTGTGAAAGTGGGAGTAGATCCAAGAAGACTACGATTCCGACAACATCTGGGAAATGAGATGGCTCACTATGCACAGGTTTGGATGTGAAGAAAGGATTTAGCTGCTGATTCCGAAGAACCACCATTTTTTCAAGGACTGCTGGGATGCTGAGATCTTGACCAGCTATGGATGGATTGAATGCGTTGGAAATGCTGACCGTTCGTGTTATGACTTGACACAGCATTCGAAAACCACCAATGTTAAGGTATCTGCGGCAGTTTACCTGTGCTTCATCAGACTCACTTCTGTTTTCTTTATTGTGTTTTGCTTACCTTTTGTGCGTAGAGTTTAAATGTAGGGCAAATTTGACTTCTGTTGTTTTCAGCTTGTCGCTGAGAAGAAATTGCCTGAACCGAAGACTGTGAATGTTGTGGAGGCTGTGCCGAATATGGCTTTACTAGGAAAGGAGTTCAAGAAGGATGCGAAGAGGGTGGGCAGGACTTTTTACGCCTTAAACAGTTATGAGTGATGAAAAATCTCGGCAATTGAACGGTTGCTCAAGTCAAGAGAGGTAGAATCCAATAGGATTTAGTAGAAATCATGGTTTAAGATTCCGCGCCTCTCACACACTTCCTAAGGCGTTCATGCTCATGCTCCATTGCACTAGTGTGAATCAAGTCATTGTAAACTGTGCTTTAGGTGCAAGTAGCACTTTCACAGCTTTCCGAGGGTGAGGTGGAGGCCTTGGAAAAACAACTTAGCGCTGCAGGGTGAGTTTTTTGTACTTTCTTCTGATCTTTTTGATTTTTTTGCTTTGGAAACACTCGAGTATCAGTTTTCGCTCCTGTGTGGCACTGCTAGTAGAAATCTGTTTGACGACAGTTTACTGGATAAGAAAGTCTCTTTTTCGTTGTAGATCGTACAAGCTGAAGGTAGATGCTGATGAATTTGCGCTGACGCCAGCAATGATAACCGTAAAGCGAGCAACGAAGACGGTATGATTCGTTTTTAGGAGTATTTTTATGCATGTTGTTGTTTTTTTTTCTTTGTATGTGGGGCTATAAGTGAGATTTGTTTGAGTGGTGGGACCAGTCCTCCTTCGAGAATTTCGTTTTTTTCTGTCAAATTTATCTGTTTTGAATAGTGTAGCTGTATTAAGGTTCATGTGGAAGAGATCACCCCATCTGTGATTGAACCATCGTTCGGTATTGGGCGAGTAATGTATGCTGTTTTGGAGCATTCATTCAGGCAACGAGAAGGAGATGAGCAGAGGACGGTGAGTAGAATTGGGTCAATGGGGATTCATTCTCCTTTTTTCTTTTTTTTTTCTCATGCTAGCATTCAGTTTGCTATTTAAGGTATTCCTCAAAATATTTATGCAGTTATCTATCTGGTTTTATTTTTATGTCATTTTTCGTGAACAACATACAAGCTATATCTCAGTAAATTCTGCTGTTCTGACGTTTACTATTGTTCATTTGCAGTTCCTAGCCCTTCGACCGCTAGTAGCGCCGATTAAATGCTCAGTGCTACCAATATCCGCCAACGAGAGGTTGAATCCGATTATTGAAGCAGTGAGGGAGGAGTTGGCTCGCTACGATCTCAGCTATCGCGTGGTAGGTTATTTTAAGTTTCGTTCTATTTGCTGCAGTTCCTTTGAGAGACCTATAGTCACGTAAAAATGTTCGATTTCTGCAGTACAGTTCAATTTTTAACGTGGATATTTAAAAGGAAATTCGACAATTAGTTTTGTCCGCTCCCTTGTCCTAGGTTAAGTCGATGAATTTTCCAAAATTATTCTGTAAGGTGGAGAAAAATTTCCAGCTCTCAGGTTATTTTCTTATTTCTTCTTGCATCTTTCGCACATTCGTTATCAGCCATTTAATTTTGGAACTTTTCTTATAAACTTCATTCCTAAAGTTCCGACCTTCCAAACTTGCCTTTTTGCGAATTTTAGGACATTTTCTGCTCCCCTCATCCTATCTCTTTCCCGCTACGGGCGCTTCTAAATTTTAAGCGAGTAATGAAGAAATCCCAGTAGTTGCTGAGAATAGGTGTAGAGGATTTTCTTCACTAGAATAAGAAAAGATTACCAGCTGTCGTACTTCTCTAAGCTTTATTTTCATCGCGAAAAGTCCTGTGACTGCGAATCGTTAGTGGTTTTAGGTTATTTTGTTTTTGCGCGAAATATTGTAACATGCTCGTAAATTTGATTGCTTCTCGACTGGAAGTTACTATAGTCACGAGTAATTGGATTGACCTAATCCCCGTTTTATTACTTTTGAGAGAGCCAAAACATGTAGCGCACCAAGAAAGCAGCCAATTGAATCAGCTCCTATCGCTTTCTCAACATTTCTTTGAAGGATGACAGTGCTGGATCGATTGGTCGACGGTATGCGCGTACAGATGAAATTGGAATTCCGTTTGGAGTCACAGTTGACTTTGAGTCGGAAAAATTACCGTGGACGGTAACGTTGAGACACGCTGAAAGTATGGAGCAGATTAGGCTAGATGTAGGTTTATCGATTATTTAGTAT
This sequence comes from Ancylostoma ceylanicum, assembly GCA_000688135.1. Lineage (NCBI taxonomy): Eukaryota > Metazoa > Nematoda > Chromadorea > Rhabditida > Ancylostomatidae > Ancylostoma > Ancylostoma ceylanicum. The sequence continues at coordinate 59,827 of JARK01001543.1, forward strand.
TGATTATTGATTTTTTCGTTAAAATCGTTTAAAATTTACTTTATAGCTGACGGAGCTGGGATCCGTCGTGTCCGCATTGGTCACAGAAAAGATGGAGTGGACGGAAGCGCAACAGAAGTATCCTAAATTTGAAACAAAAAATGAGTAAATGACTTCTGCGATGATGTCATATGCTTTTTTCTAAATAATATTATTTTAATTGTTGATTTTACAAGAAAAGTTAATATTGTTGATATGAAATCTGATGTTTGTTTGATTTTTCCCCCTGATGGTTGGTTTGGTTCATAAAATGTTGCCTGGAGTGGGTTTGAGACTGTTCGGGATTCAGAAGAACGAAAGATTCCAAGATTCATAAGCTGAGCATATCAGTCATATCATAGCTTATCGTTGAAGATTCAGTACTACTTGGAGAAGATGCCGACACAGTGCAAAAATGTTGAGGAAATCAGAGAAAGAAGGAAGAAAAGATGGTCTCAAGATAAATCGTTCAAAGACGAAACCTATAAGATCACAGTGTGCTCCAAAGATGCTTATAACATTAGGAGGTGAGGTCATAGAAAAGGTAGGAAGCTATGCCTACCTTGGACAAGAAGTAAACACCAGTAACGACCACACAGATGAAGTTTCAAGACGTCGTAAAGCTGGATGGTTGAAATTCAAAAAAAAGTCCTGCTATCAAAAATCGATCCGATGAGAAAAGCAGAGATCTTCAATACTACGGTGCTTCCAGCAACGACACATGGGTGTGGAACTTGGGCTCCAACAAAAGTGGAGAAAGAGAACTAGAAACAATTGTAAGAGCATTGGAAAGAGCTGTGCCAGAAATCAGTCTCAGAGACCGCATCACAAACGGAGAGATTCGAAGGAATCCCATACATCACTTAAGTACATAATCAGAAAGAGCAGAATGAAGTAGGCTGGGCACGTCGCTTGCATGAATGATAGCAGGTTGCTTACTTTTCTTATGTTGTGCTGATTCTCGTCTATTGCGGACGCAATTCGCAACCATGCCATTCCTCTGTCTTGCGCAGGTCACGTCCACGTTCTTCCAATTTGCTTCCATATTCAGCCTATCCAGTGCAGGGGCCTTCCAGTTGGACGTTTTACTATTCGTGGGTACCAATGCAAAATTCGTACTGTTCAGCGATTGTCCCTCAATCTGGCGACGTGGCTTTCCCACGCCTTTTCCTTCTGTAAAGCGTTGTTGACAATATCGTGGAGTCGATTAATTTCTCTTATTTCTTCGTTCATTATATTTTGTATCTTCTTTATTTCCACGCTATTTGCAAGCTTCGTTCTGGACGACGAAGATACTGAACTGGTATACACTGGAGAGAAGAAGACCCAGAGGTAGACCACCGAAATGGTGGCGAGATTCCGTTAGAGTTATTTATGTGCGGTCCTTTACGAGTGCAAGAAGCGAAAAACAGAGAAGAATGGTCTGAGGTCATGAAAGCCGATCATCGTGGAATTCATCACCGCTGAAGAATGGTTGTATAAGGTATCTAAGGTAAGGGAACTGAGCATATCAGTCAATCTTAAGAACCGGAGCTATTCTCCTTCTTTGATGCCTGAAAGCAAAATGTCTACAGTGAAGGCAATTAGGGTTGTTTTAGAAGTCCTAGAATAAAAATACTATTATACAACCTCTGACCACAGCCTGTGTGATCCAGGTTACCCAGGGTGTGCTGACGAAATCCCGTTACACAGGGTAAACGTGTTGTGCTGACGAAAGCCCGTTATCCAGGGTAAACGTGTTGTGCTGACGAAATCCCGTTACCCAGGGTAAACGTGTTGTGCTGACGAAAGCCGGTTACCCAGGGTAAACGTGTTGTGCTGACGAAAGCCCGTTATCCAGGGTAAACGTGTTGTGCTGAGGAAAGCCCGTTACCCAGGGTAAACGTGTTGTGCTAACGAAAGCGTGTTGCCCAGGGTAAACGTGTTATGCTAATGAAAGCCTGTTCCCAGGGTAAACGTGTCGTGCTGACGAAAGCCTGTTACCCAGGGTAAACGCAACAAAAAAACCAGGTTTTATCATTGCATTACCCTGGGTAAACGTACTGGCGCATCTATTAACAAATGGGTAAATTTTTGCGGTGTTAGCACATTTACACTGAGTAATCCCAATGATGCATGCGGCCCGAAGGGTGAAAGGCAGTGGGTGTCAACATACTTACCCTGGGTAATCAGCCTGGTACTACTTTCGTACTGAAATCCCTTGATGAAGTCGATGCAGTGAATATTACTTACTTAGCCCTTTCGACTTATTCTTTTTCTTTCCTGCTGTGCCCGCACCAAGTCCCTAGTGTTTCCTAGACGACGTACTTCCATTCGCAGCAATAGTGGTATGGCTACGGCGCTAGCACATATATCATTGGGACTTTCGCCCCTATTACCTTTGCCACTGCTAATTTTATTACCTCGCCACCACGACACAGCCGCGTTCATGCAGCTGCGCTTGGAAGCTGCTCGGCGAGCGCGTAAATGAGACGTTGAGAAATGATTACTTGGTTACTGGAGTGGCTTGTCGAGATCCTAAGAGCTGAAATTCAGCAGGTGCTGACATTGTGCTGACTTTTTACTGCTGTCACCACGAGGAATTGAACGATCATTAAACCAAAAAAGGAGGCGTTCTTGAGTGGTGGATTCCCCTTCCAGAAATGGTTATCCAGCTGCTTTCTTGTTATTTAAAGAGGAATCAGCAGCAGATTGTCGTTACAAATTCAGCAGTAGCCTTTTATTTGTGTGCACGCAACGAATAATTCATGTTTGCCTCCCAAGTATTGGAGAAAAACCGCTGCAACGCGGAACCAACATCAATCGCTCATCAAAGCCAGTGGAAATACCAGTGGCTGCAGCGATCGATTTATCGATTTTTTGGGGGAAGCTACATTGGAATGGCCATGGAAACGTTTTTAGCATTTTTCTCGCAAAATTCTTTAAATCATTTGTTCATCAGCATCTTTTGTTCGTTTTGAGACACAGGTGACGAAATGAGGAAAAAAGTGGAGAGAATGAAGAAGATAAGGAGAGATGAATTGGAAAATCGATTACAATTGCCGTATTGATTTTTAGTTTAGGAAATTTTTAGAACACAAATTTAATAGGTTCACGGTAGGGAGACAACTGCAATATTGGCAATTTCATGCATAAAAGTGTAATATTTCTAGTGAGTACGGAAACGTACAGTGGACGCCTATAGCGGTGGCCCCTACACGACCTCGAAAAGCACGCGGCGCGACCGCACCGCTCACGATGGAATCGTCAACGCAGTTTCAAATGGGAGTCTTCTTGATAGTTGTTCACCACATTTAATGTCAACTAATAATAAAACAAACCAACTATCAAGAAATCCTCGTAGTTTGTTGTTCCGAACAGGATTCCTGCTCGAGCGGCGCGGTTGCGCAGCGTGCTTTTCAAGGCTGCGGAAAGGCCACCGGCATCGACCTCCATTGTAGGTCACATCCTATGAAAATTTCAATAGGTAGTTCTTGTCATTTTTATGGCAAAATATTATTGTTTGAACATGGCTTATTTTAACAATTTCTGAAGTTATAGGTTAAGGAGCAAGACAAGAAAGTGCCGAAAAGGAACGAAAAAGAGGAAAATACCAATTTGTAGATAACTTTTCACCTGTAGATCATTTCTTTCGTACAAGGATTCGATTGCTAACAACCATAGAAGATCTTCTTCCTGAAAACGTCTCCATACTTCATCTTTGTCCGTTTGGTTTTACCCAAATCCTCGTAATTTTTCCCTGCAGAATTAGGGATCTCTATGGATTTCCACATTAACCTGGATTTTTGAAATCTCCAGCGGTCGTTTCAAAACCTCAATTGCCATGACGCCATTTGTACCAGGCCGGCCATTAAGGCCGTATTGAATTTTGACATTTACGAGCTAAAAGCTCATGTCGTGATGTAACTATAGCCATGTACTTCCCCCCGACTCGGCCGACTGGCGCAGCTGTATAGCGCGGAGAAACGAAGCGAGACGCGCGAGCGCGTGCGCATGTGCTGTGGCACGTTGAAACTTAATATGGGCATCGAATTGAAATGAGTCAATAGGCATGTATGACATGTGAGAGCACATCATACATCAATTAGCATAAATTAGAGGGGGAGGTGGTGGTGCGAGCGAGAGGAGGTGGAGGCGGACGAGAAGCAGACTGGAAGAGATGACGTGGAGCTGTAGGATTCACCTGGGCTAGGATTCATGGACGCAAAACCAAGCGATATCTATGAGATAGCCAATCACGCTATCCATCATTGGTTTGTGTGGTTAGCGCTTCATGAATCCCAACCCTAGGGAGGAAGTCAGGCATGGTAACACTGAATACAATTCCAGGGTCTGCCTGTATCTCTGAAAGGTCTACCCACGGACGAGTTGTTCAGGTACAAACCGAATACTTTGTTGGAGCGTGACTTGTTTTAATTCAGCGTTGACCGGTAATGGTGAAGATAGCAAACGAAATCACAATTTATCCAAGAAACTCGTCAATTTTGGAAGAGAACAATGATTCGAATATTCTCGGGAACAATCACGATTATAAGAATAGAAAGTAGAGGCAGAGTGGCAAGTGGTAATTGTCGGTAATACTTTGAATTGGCCAAATAGAATGAAAATGTAGCCGATAGACGTCACTCCGGATACATAAATTGCAACCGATTTCGCCCTTTCAGGCTCTAAAGGAAGCGCCGAAACGTAAGAAAAATAAAGCTAACATTTAGCTAGTGTAGCTCCAGTAACAATCTAGTTTTCCACAATTCCGAGATCCATGGAACGTCGGACATGGAGTGGCAGAAGTTTGAAGGAAAAGAAGAAAGAAATGGCTGAGCTGAGGGGGCCCGGGGCCCGTATGCATCTATTAGCTTACCCATGATAAACGTGCCTACCTGCCCAAGTTTACCGTTTACCTGACACCCACCAACATGTTTACCGAGACCTGGATGCCTGGTTCAGGTAACCCCGTGTAGCGTGTTGACGCCCTCGTTAACGATGGGTTAATTTGAGAGTTGTTAACACGTTTACCGCGAGTAATCTCATTGATGCATATGGCCCCAGGATTCCCCGGTGATCCGACATGAAAAGAATCAAATGCTTCTCCAGATCAAAAAAAAATTATCAATAAAAAGGAAAAAGGCCTTGCAATTGTGCAAGCACACAGTAAAAGGAGAAATATGCATAAAAACGACGAATCTGCGGTGAAAACGTACAGTCGTTCCAAAAAATATCTGCCTCCGGCATCCACCGCCCGTCTGCTGAGCCGCGCCGCGGCTCCTGTGCGTTATCATACGTGCTGCGACGTGGCTCAGTCGACGCGCAGTTTAGTGGGAGGCAAGTATTTTTTGGAAAGACTATAACTTCAAGTTGGAATACCATCTAAAATTCCACAGTTTACGAGGAATGCGCCATTTGCGTAGGAGAGCAAGCCCAGAAACGGATAAATTACACTGGCTAGCAGCGTGGATAAAGTCTGGTAAAAATCGGTATTACTCCGCTTTGTTTTCACGTTATGGGTAAATATGTGGCCAGGGTCCCACCTCTATACCCTGGAGTAATTCACATTCAATTGGTGCGTACCGTCTGAGATCCGTGATTTTTCATGAGTTGCAGTTGTGCACGAGTTTCCACGAATCAGGGTGATGGCGACACGAGTAGCAGGTGTGGGACTTTAACATCGTGTTTTTACCCTTCCACATCTCCCTAATCTGTAATTAAAACGTCTTGAATCAATTGCATTCAAGCCCTAAGCCTGTTATTTTTTCTGGAATTTTCCTCAAGAAGAAGATTCAGAAGATTTCTTCACTTCCTGTGCAACTGTTAAATAGCACTATCCCGACCATGAAATGCATTTCCGTTCCTCCCAAAAACTGTTAAATAGCGCGTGTGATGCGAGTTCGCACAAAATCAGAACTACAGTGTCACAACAACAAAAAATCGATATTTTATTCGTACTCTCGCATAACAAGTCAAGACAAGAAATCGGATCGAACAAGTTAAAATATGTTAGATCATGATGATGAGGAGAAAAACAGCGGATATGGTAGCAGAATACCGTAACCATTCCTAATGATGGCGTAAGAAACTGAGCAATACTCAACATTTCGTCTGTTACGTGGAAAAATCGATAATTGATTGGCTCGATATCAATGACTATACATTCAATCACCGGTAAACACATGATAGTCCTCTGAAAGACGACAAAAATCCAATACACAGGTGAAGCGGAGTGAGGTGATGTGTTGCGCGGCTTTCGAGAGAAGTGTTAGGGATGCAGAAAAAGCAATATCTCTGTCACTCTGCGCTCTAACCGTGTTACTACAATTGTGAAAATAAGCTTCACAATAGATTTTAAGAAGAAACATAAGAGATTATGTAAAACATAGACCCGACATGAATCATCGCTAAAATGATGGAGGTTCCTCGAAAAAAATCGTCTTTAAATTTCGCGCCCTGAAGAAGTTGTCGCTAGAGCGCATTATTCTCTATACATCAATAAATAATCAATACATTCAGAGTCGTTTGGTATCGTTGCACTGGGCACAGGAGATCACATTGTAAACTTTAAGCGCCGCCCATTGCGATGAGTGGGAAAGCGGTTATAAGAAGAACGTCAGTAATAACGACAGCACAAAAGTGAGGTGTACGAGTTTTCGTTGATCGTCGGACGAGTTGAGCGCCAGCAGCATATCCTGATCGTTGCAATGATTTCCGACACAAGAGCACATGGTTACCTGGAAACAATGGGGTGCATTTACGGACCTAATGTGCTACAGTAATCCAAAAAAAATTAGGTGTAGGAATCTCGGTGTTTGGGTTTGGAACTGTTCGCATACCGGGCACATACCCATATTTTAGACATTTCAATTTTTGTTTTAGCTATGTGCTTTATAGCCACATGTTCTGGGGTAAGCCACGCCCCTATTTTAGGCTCCGCCCCTCGGGATGCATGGTAGTGTACTGTATCCCAGAGTACAAGTTAGAACTTGATTTTCTGTTTTGTTTTTTCTCTTTAATAACCTTTTTAAAGGGAAATTAATGATCTGGTAAAGATACTCCCGCTCTCCTGGGAAAATAGTATCAATCGATAACTGATTAGGGTACAATATCGATTAGCTCATGCCCAAGGATTTCCCAAGAAGTCAGCTATCCCTTCCAAATAACACAATGCGGTACCTTGATTGTGCTTTTTGTTCTCCACCTAAGATGACCCAAATGGTCCCAAATGTCCCCTTTTGACCACCAACCGATCAATAACACATCTAGCCTCCCTAACTGCTCAAATGCAGCTAAGCACTTAGGTCATTCATCATTTCAGATTGAAACACCACACTCCGTTCCAGGCCACATCAGCGATGAATGCGTTCGTGCATTTACGAGGAAGTGGACGAGAAATGACCTGGGTGAGGCAGCACACAAATGGAGAGGTAGCAGAGAAGCAGACTGCTAGCGGAATTAGAAAGAGAACTGGTAAACAAGTTTGAAAGCGGAAAAACAGCCTGGTAAGTTTGGAGAAAGAGAGAGAAAGAGAGAAGTGGAGAGAGTGAGAAAGAAAGAAAGAAAAAAAGAGTGTGCGAATAAGAGAATGGGTGTGACAGACAAGCAGGTAGACAGACAAACAGACAGACAGCATGACGGACTGACAAGTGCAATTGACAGAGGGATGGAATGAGTGATTTATAGACTCACAACAACAAAACTGCTTACAAGCATATGAAGCAATACACATATGGAGATACAATCAAACATCTGACAGACAGGCTGACAGACAGACACACAGACAGCTAGACAGACGAACAGACAACGGAAGCACAAGGACGGACACACTCAGAGAGACAAAAGGACAGAGAGACAAACAGACAGACAGGCAGGCAGGCAGACAGACAGACAGACAGACAGACAGATAGATAGATAGATAGATAGATAGATAGATAGATAGATAGATAGATAGATAGATAGATAGATAGATAGATAGATAGACACATAGACAGAGTGACTGATTGACCAACTGATGTGCGAAGAAAGCGAGATAGACAAACAAACAGACAGAGAGAGAGACAGACAAACAGCAGACACAGACAGACAGACAGGCAGAGACAGACAGAGACAGACAGACAGACGGGTAGAGACAGACAGACAGGCAGAGACAGACGGAGAGAGACAGATAGACAAACAGACAGGCAGACAGACACACAGAGAAACAGACAGACAGACAGACAGACAGACGAAGAGACAGATAGAGAGACAGACGGACTTATTGACAGTCTGAATGATTGATAGACAAAAGAGTTGAGAGAAATCGAGAAGATAGAAGGAAAAGAATTTGCTAATAAAGCACAATAATTGTAATGAATGAATGAATGATTGAATGGGATGAATGAATGAATGAATGAATGAATGAATGAATGAATGAATGAATGAATGAATGAATGAATGAATGGATGAAGATGAATGAGTGAATGAGGATTGTTCTGCACAAATTTCTCCTATCCCTCATGGAAAAATGCACTGAAACGCTTGCAAGGCGCATAATTTCACTTCGCGTTGTTCTTACTGCCATCCATTGAACTCTTTTCGCGAATTCATGCATATCGTATGCGATGAAGCCACTCAACTAGTGACGTCAATGGAAAAGATATATATTGATTGAGTACTTGCTCAACTACGCCGTTAGTGTCACTCAGGTGATTGAAGCGCATGTCACCGGAAAGTTTTTGTCTTTAACGGGATCGTAAATTTTCCTTGGGTCGAAATTCAATTTAGGTTTCTGGATTTATTACCGAATGTTCGGATTGCATTGTTAGAAATGCACTGCACTTTAGATTTATTCGCTACTTCCCAAAATAAGTCCAGAAAGGTTCTTCAGAAGTAATCGATAAAATCAATACTCTCGACGAGTCCCCTGAGTGTGGCATAGCGTGTTCATTCGCCAGTGTTCGTGTGTTTTTACCACCTCCCAAGCCATAAGACACATAAATAACGCCTAATTGCTGATATTTATGAGAAATGCACACGAGCTGCGGCGGCGCACTGTCCATGGGCACTCATTAATCAAGCCGTCTTCCGTGTTTGGTACGTAATTTTGCGTGAGATTTACAGAGTGCACAAACCGACTATTATAAAAGGTCGTAGCTATGAGGAAAGTGGAAAGCTTGACGACTGACGAGAGTTCAGACAGGCAGGTATAGAGAACTCTGCGTCCCTGGCCTGCATCAATCGATATATTGATCGATCTAATCTATTGATTTGTACAATATGAAACCAGACATTCTTGATTTTTTCTAAGTTTGTAACGATTAGCCCTGTTTTCTGACCCTATTCAGATGAAATTGGTGCTTCTGCACAATTTTCGGACTAAGTACGCAATTGCACCAGTCACAAAAAATCAATATCCTGTGCAAGGCCCACCGCAGAGATTTCCTCTGCGTCTCTAACTGTTCAAAGAAAACAGAATTTTGAAAGAATGGAGCGTATTTGAGATCACAGACGACAGGAGCAGTGTCCTCTGCGTCTCTAACCTATTGCGGAAATGAAGCTTATCACAACGAAGAAACGAGTTGGTTTGTGGGTAGTTGTCCAAGGGAATTTTTGCTGGACAGAGTCAGACAGGCAGAGTGCAGCATTGAAAAAAAGCCTGGTGAAAAATAATGGTTAGATCCTGAGATAGGTGTCATTCAGATACGTCGCACTCTGCGTCTCTACCACCAGGTCAACTGGTCCCCCGGAGATTCATGGTCATTTTACCCTGCTTCTCTGCCGCCTACCACTCCTGATTATCTGCGCTTTCTCTCAATCATGCTCGTTTCTATGGAACAAAGTCACGTATTTTGATCATTATGGTAATGATCTCTAACTAGAATACGGTAGAATATTGTACACAACAATTTAGGGGTAAATTAAGTCACTTGTACGTTTCTTGAACATTACATTTCATGTAAAAAAGTAGTTAAATTATGTGCACTTTTGTAAACATTCGCGGCGGGACCAGCCTTGGCGCGAGACAAATCGATAGGCGAGAGCGCAGAGAAGCACAGAAAAACCTTGTGATCTTTTGAACTGACTGTTGCAATATTTTCTTTGGTAAAATTGTGCCCGTCAGTGTGGGAATAAAATTGGTTAGAAAATCAGAGACGCAGAGGAATAAAGCAGATGACGCCAATTTGCACAAATACATCATAAACCCAAGACTCACCACATCACTGTCACCGCTCAATGGGTAGAGACGCAGAATTTTTCGATTTGTTTCTCTGCACACATGTTGATTCGTGTAGGCGGACAACACGCTTCTGACGTCATCATCAAGACCGAACAACAGCAGTCGATCGACGCATCCACGAAGCACACCGCGTTGCTCGGTGAAAACTGCAAAAATCGATAATTGATTGGTTGTCGACAATTGACGTGATCTTGCTGTTAACAATTAAACAGCTTCATGAATATTGTATTTCTAGAGTATGAAGAGCTGGTGGGCACGGGAGGGGGGTGGGGAGCAGTGGAGGGATTTTGTTTGTGAGAGACGCAGACGGCTATAGGAAAATGTTACAAGCCTTTAGTGTACTTTTGAACTATAAATTTATGAGGTTTATTCGTACATATAGATATAGGTATAAACATGAATGTCAATTAATTATCGATTTTTCGAACTAAATTTATCATTTCTTTCTCCCCTTATTAGTAGTACTATTATTAGAGTTCTCCTTTTTCTTGCTTCACTTCCAGCACTTTTTCTGAAGAGCAATTTCTAGCCCATGTAATCAATCCAATCAATAACCGATCCATTTTCCTGCCAGTATTAATATTTTACCACGTTCAAACGCGTTAAACATTGCCAAAGAAGCGTTCGACCCCAGGGCTCAATCACACTGTCTGCGTCTCCTAAATCGCGTGCTCTATACGACTCTCTCTCATCATGGGGCGCAAAGCTTCGAAATGGACGTTTCATACGAAAGGGACACCTAACAGAAGGAAATCACTTACTAGCTCAATTTTCTGAAGTGAATTTAAGACAAAAAGGGCCGCTCGATCAATACCTATATTATGTGTGGTGCAGCTACAACGAAGTATAAACGCTTGCGCGGTTTTGCCTTTTTATTGATCGATGGAAAACACCCCTTCTGGGAAATAAGATGTTTTTTTTCAGTTTCAAACCAAATACAATTATTGAAGTACTGTAATGTCGCAGTTACAACAGGAATTTGCCCTATCAGTGACGTCATCTCCGAAAATACCCTGATTTTCAAGCACAGCACATTTTCTGACGGAGTGCAAATAGCACGAACGTGTGTCTGCGCAACGTCGGCTGCTTTTAGCTGTAACGACGTAATTTTATGTTGTTAGTGTGTAATTGCACTATTTGGGCTTTTATAGGTTGCCACTCGAAAAAAAAAGTGTGCTGCAATTGTAGAAATTATTTGGACAGTGTAAAAACGTGCATGGAAGTGTGGTTAAACACACTTCTGTGTTGGAAAGGGAAGGGATTCAGTCCATGGCTTAGAATTCTTACAGTATCCGCGTACGCTAGGACCACTACATCACTAAAGTTTTAGATTTTTTCTTTTTTAAAAGCTGCTCATTTCTGTTTACTTTTTATTGTTTTCCGTTCTATTTATTTGTTTATAATCTCTTCTCGCACGTTCTAACAACGATCATCGCCCTTTTTTTTCAACGACACGTCACTGAACGTGCGAGGCGATTACTCATTTCGACGTTCACAGCGAGCCCGTATTTGCTATGAATTATTAGTGGACGTTTAGTGGTAGAATGGCCTGCTTGGTCCCGTATACATGCATGGATGTGGAATGAATACTACGCGGCGAAGTCAGCGCGGCGATAACGACCTCGCCGCATGCACTCGCTGCAAGTGGGCGGGGCCAACGTGCCACGACACTTAACATGTTTAGACGTGTTCTTTACTTGTTAATTTGTATTATACGGTTAACAAGGATATGACTAGGTGCGCATGAAGAAATCCCACGAAGTCCAGGTCCTGGATTACGGTAGAGGCAGAAGGTACGTATTGTTAGGTTACGGTAGAAGAAAAGGTACGTGGTGTTGTCATAGCATAGCATTCCAATTTGTACAGTGGGCATTGATGGCGGTGACCCGTCTGCGGCCTCGAAAAGCACGCGACGCGACCGCGTCACTCACAATGGAATCGTCACCGTGTGGATGAATCTGGGTTTTCTTGATAGCTGTTCATCCCATTTGATTGGAACTAATAAGGAAACTAACTGACTATCAAGAAAACACCATAATTTGATAGCCCGGAGAGGATTCCTGCTCGAGCGGCGCGGTTGCGTCGCGTGTTTTTTGAGGCCGCAGACGGGTCACCACCACCGGCGCCCACTGTATTACTTCAATACTGCGATATTTGAATTCATAACACATGAGTACTTAATATGAGTATAAATTTCACTTGTAAGTTACTACGTAAGATAAAGTTCAGCACAAGCAGAGCCAAGGTCATTCGATTATCGATTTTTTGCTCCTGCGTCTCTAACGCGCCCCCAACAGAAGGTCAGCTAAAAAAAATGGGTCAAAATATTTGAAGAAGGCATCTAAATGTGAGGGAAAACCACGAACTGGATTACTGCTCAGTCCTTGAGGTTCGAATATTTTAATGCAGTTTAAACTCCCGCCTATTATCGATTTTCACAATTTAGACTTTGATGCGATATTTAATGAGGGGTAATAAGAATTGTTCATTTGGACCTCTAATTTTGCTTTGTTTTCTCCCAATATATGAAGTGCTAACGAATAGGAACAGTAGTTTTTTTGGAGCGTTATACCTGGCAGGGACAGTGTGCCCGAGCTCTGTGATTGGCCAGTTCGATGAATTGACCAATTGCAGAGCTTGAACGCGCCGCCCTTTCAAGGTATTACGCTGCACACCCTAGTCTTCATATTACAGTAATCTTTTTTGGGCGTCGATTAAATTGTGTGTTTTGCACGATTCATGTATTGCACCGAATTCCACGACTACTCCTTCAAAAACATTTTTAACGGTGCTGTTCGTGAATATCACAGTCATTTAGCATGTGACCAACTGTCGCGCCTTAGAAGTCCCACTTTCAATCCGATCAATAATCGATCAATAATCCTTGTCCCTGACTACTACTATGCAGTGGATCTGCTGCTGGTGCCCTTAATGTAGAGAAGTCCCTATAGCAGTTTTACCCATAGCTTTTAGAGGTTTCCGCGACTTCCAGAATTGTGGGCGTGTCAGTCCCAGGCTTCTTCCCCCCCCCTAGCCGTGTATGTCATGTGGAAGTCTTTATCGTACAACCCACACCACTATCCTAGTCATGCGCCGTTATTAATGCTAATTGTGCATAATCATTCGTAGCGCTGGCCTAATTAATTCATACCTTTCACGAGGTCCGCGGCTGCGACTGACGTGAAAATATTTGCGCCGCAGCGTTGACGGCGGCGGCGGCGGCGCCAGCCCCGCTTGCCCACCGCTTCGGAATCGAATTAGTTCGTTTCCCGGGTATCTAATAAATGTAGAGTAATTACCGTAATTGCACTATTAACAAGCTGACGTGTACTACCGTGGGCAAGTTGCAAGTTCTCAGAGACGGCGGAGGGGCAGGAGGTGGGGGGGGGGGGTTAAATAGAACCAAATGAAAGAGAGAGAAAGCCACGATTACATAGTAACAATGGGTCTGATATATAGACAGGTTCCAAACAAAAAATCGATAGGTCAAAAATGCGCGGAAATTTGAAACAAAATTTTCGCTATTTTCAAAGTTTTAACAAATTTCCAAATATAAAAAAGTGGTGATGTGCAAAGGTAGTACATGGGCAGGTCTTAGGAAGGGTAAACGTTAGAGAAGCAGAGGGAACTTTACCTGTATCAGAAATGTTTGAGAACTTGTAATTATAAGCAACTACATCTTCTACAATACATACATGTAATAATACAACGAATAATAACGTGTATATTTTTTCCCGTTTCAAATGCATGATTTTCCAAGAAATCGATATTGCTGCATTTGAGCGGGAATTCAAACCATATTTTATTAGAATACTCATCTTTTCAGCGTTGAACAGATAGCAGCAATAAATACCTAGGAAAATACTCTCAAATTAGTACAAAATTTGTCGCAATGTCTGCGTCTCTTCAGACCTCACGGTGTCTATGCTCTACTCTTCTTGGCCGCACAATGAACAAGGATTTCAGGATGGGCATGGTTACCTGGTAGGAGCCCTCGATCAGGATATCAAGACATTCTTACAGGTGAATTTACGGATTTGATGAACCTGTGACGTCATGAATAAGGTAATAGGCACCAATAGAATCCGATAGGTCGTCACCGTGTAGAAAACATGGCTATCGATCTTTGTTCGAATTTTTGAGCTGAGTTTCCAAATGATTTCCGTTACTTCCATAATATTTTTGTCATTCTTTTGATGTGCAGCTGAAGAGCGATGAAGCCGACGAAATAGTGCTATAGTCGAGGAGAGTGCAAAGGAGCAAAGGAACACATTCACAGCACTTCCGGGTTCTGAGCAGAGAAGTGAAAAATAAAGTTTCTCATCAGATTCCATGTTCATACTATTCTTGCCATTCTTTCCAGGATTTTCATTATTTTCACATTCTTTCTAAAGTCATATGTCTTTGTTTAGCTATCCTAACGACAAGAGGTGCTAATGCTGGTCTCAAAAATCCGACATATTAAATGCAGCACAAATTTAAGTGCAGCAGTGGTGACCGTTGGGTTACTGTAAGACTGGCTCATGTCCAACCTCCTCAAGGACCGCGTTTGCGCGTCGAGTAAGTCAGTGATTTTGCAGCTGCACCAAGTACGTAGAACAAGTTGAAACGGTCCCCCAATAAAACCTGTTAGGTTCAGTTGACGTGCGGTAGACGTGTGAAGACACGTGAATACGCGTATTTGACGCGCTCCACCGCGTTTGAACAAAATAGCAGCATCTACGACTGCATCGCCGGCGTGCGGGACGAGTTAGTTTCAGTGAAAAAAAAGTTGGCCATGAAGGACTCGGCAGGGGGAACAATTGAGTACTACCGTAGTCAATATTTCAAAAGTAGGAGAAGGTATAGTATTTTTAACTAGTAATACAAGGTTAAATAGATTTTTTTTGGGTTTTTTTTTTCCAAGAATTAGAGTCTAATAAGTTTAATATAATGTATAGTAACAAAAATATATAGCAGAACTGGCTAAAAATACGGTAACAATGAAAAGTGCACCAAGAAAAAGAATCTATATGTAGTTCGGGACATTATCATAGGATTTACAGCCGTTCTCAAAAATCCAGGCCACATACTGCGCTGCCCATCTGCTGAGCCGCGCCGCGTCACTGCGCACTACCACCTGGAAATCTCTAAACATCGGTACTATTTTTCTTTCCATTTTCATCACTTCATTTATTGACATGTATGTTTTCTTGATAACTATCACATGTAGTAATACAAAGAACAGTAACTAATGCATGTAGGTAATTTTTCCCCGTTTCAGATGCATGATTTTCCAAAAATCGATATTACTGAATTTGAGCGGGAACTCAAACCGTATTTACTAAAAATACTCAGCTTCTCGATTTTGACCATACGACCATGACGGCTGTTTTTTACATTGCCTATGTAAATAAATAGTAAACATCACCTGGAAAAATGAGATCCAGAAAATATCCAGTTGGAAAAACAGCGCAACGCTAAGCGATATGCAATTAACATCATGAACACCAGCTTTGATGTACTATGTGTTACTATTGCTATATTATTACAGTACTACATTAATACACTATATTACTAGTATACTACTCTATCACTACTATAGTACTATTACTATGTACAATTTGTATTGTAGGAGGGGCAATAAACTGCAGTAGAAATGAGCGTTAAGGTAACCTTGCCAAAAAAAAACAAAATAAATTAATTTTTGTGAATGAAATTCTATGATCTATCGAAAAATTCTACAGTAATCGAAAGCGAAATCGGAATTAAAATTGTGTGTCATATTACTCCGTATTTTCAAAGTCAAAAAAGCTACTAACGGAATTTCTGCGTAGAAATGGAAAAGGGGCGGAGCCGCTGTCGCGCGATTGGCGCATTCAAACACCTCTTCCCGCTCTTTACTCTTACACTTTTCTCCATAAGCAAACTCTCTAGGCAAAGTAAAGAAACGACGAGATTACAATGCATCGCGGGAAAAGTCGTTTGAATGCACCAACCGGAGAACAGCGGTACCGCCCCATTGTTCCTCACTATGCCCACTATGCCGTAATGTTAAGTGCTCAGTAGCAAAATCAACTTGTGCTACAGTAATCCTGAACTTGAGCAGGAATTATTTTTGTTAAGAAAAATCTGTTTCATCTTTTAAACAAATGAATCAGTCCTGGCAATCTTCAGTTAGTCCTTCGCAACCTACTGTAGCACGCCGGTCCCTGATTTTTGTAACTGCTGCCGTATCTCGCTACCGTATCTACTACTATACTACAGTACTATAGCTGTACTAGCGGATTGGTGCCTTTGGAGCACTACCTGAAGCAGCACGGCAAGCAGACAAGCTGCTGGAGGCACTATTTCGCAGACATTGGGTAACTGAACCGCTGGATATAGCAAGGGAATGCAGACGAATGGCGGTGTACCCAGTGGAAAGCATATATATAGATCTACGATCGATTACACAAGCGCGTTGTGCAATCTGCTTTTGACTAGTAAGTGAACATGCAAGTATAAAGAGGCATGATGACGCCACAACAACATAGATGGGTAATTAAACCTCTACCGCAGGTAAGCTCACAACTAATTGACTGGGGATGACGTCACAGTAACGTAGGTAATTAACCGACCTAATATTCGATAACACTACCAAAGAATGAAAAAATCAACCAATCGATAGAGATCAAACGAAGGTAGTACAACACGGACTGACCCCATATTTTCAACCGACGAGAAAGATCTGTTACAATTACATGTACTCACAATAACTTCGTAAGTACTGGGTAATAATTCAAATTCAACCCGGGTAGTGCGTCATGCGGGGGTAATTTACACGGGGTCGCCGCTGAGTACATGGCATGTCACTCAACTAGGGCAGCAATTAGCGCTTTGCTTGACGCCTGAATAAAATTCAGCAGAACCGATCGATAATCTCAGTTAACTGGTAAGAACCTGTACAGATCTGTCAACAGCCTGTATAACATGTTCATCATGCATTCCCAGGAAAATTCCAGGTTTTTTCGTGAATAACCCGTCTTCCCTGTATGCAGCTCATATCGAGGGGGTCGATCGATTATCGATTTATTGGTATTGGCAGCAAGTCAAAACCAATTTTCGTTTCGTGTTTGCTTTTCATTATACGCAACATTGTCGGTGCGCGCCGACAGCACATGTCAATTACTCTCAATGACAATTGCAGTGCAGCTGAAGGAAGAGTGATGAAGCTGGACGAGAGAGTACGTGAGTCGAGGAGAGGGAAAAGAAGCAAACGAACACATCCACGGGACTTTCAGATTTTGACCAGAAAAATAGAAACAAAGGATTTTAATATGGTTTCCTAGTAGTTTCTGAGTGACTGCAGAGCAAAGCGGAAAAAAGAACACAAAGATAAGTAAATTATATACAAAGTAAGTAAAAAAATAAAGAAGCAATGCGAAAATTACAAGTATATGTCTAAACAATATGCAGAGGTAGTAATTCACATTTAATAAAAAAAGTTTCAAATAAAGTGATTCATAGAAAAATAGATAATGAAAAGGATATTCTCCGGATAGCACAATCAATGTACAATCTATGCATATTGATTAGTCCGATGTTGCAAAAGTCAGGTAATGTAATAATTCTCGCTTCCAGGAAAATTTCTTCAAAACCCTGGAATCTGAATATTCTATGCCAAAACGCCTGCCGGGGCATTGCGTGAACTTCCCAGGAAAAAATCGATATTTACTTCCGGTTTCTGGAAGAACTCCAGTACATCAAAAATTAGAGAAATGACGAACTCAATCCATACATTGTTAGAAGGTAATCAATGAATTGTCGATGGTTTTTTGGATAATTTTCATATTGAATATTCGAATATTCGAATAGTCGGACGTGTCTAAAGGTATGTATGGAATGAGGAGATTAAGAAGATCAAAAGCATGGAAAACATAATTTCTCACGGTCATTCAATCAATATTGACTCTTACATTAATGAAACACAAGTACTTGATTGTTCCCACGTGAAACTATGCTTAAAAAGGCCAAAAAAAAGATGTGGAGCGTTGTACCTTGGCAGGGGCGTGGCCGAGCCCTACGATTGGCCAGCCGCAAGAATTGGCCAATCACAGAGTTCGGGCACATCATTCGTCCCAGGTACAATAATCAATACCCAAACGTGTAATGCCTAGGCGGTGAAACCGAAATTGCTTTGAGTTTTCAACGAATCCTTTTGAAAAGGACGGGGATGAGGAAAAATAAACAAGAAAAATTCGAAAAATCGAAAAAATACAAAATTGAGTCTGAAACATAGTAAGTAAAGAAGTAATGAGCCTAAAACTTCAAAAAAATCAGAATTTTGTTTAGAATTTAATTTTATTCAGCCTTGAATATAAGTAGTAAACAAATAAATAAAATAAAATAAATAAGTAGTAAATACTAAATAAGTAGTAAAAATAGTAAATTGTATAGGAATATAACTATAAACATCGAATTATACAGCAATTGCATTGCTATTAACTCCCATGCCATGGAAATCCATGATGTACACGAAATTCCGGACTTTTCCATGGAACGCTCGATTCTCCCGTTGCCCATGCATCGCATAGCTATTGATTTTTCCCATTTTCACCTGTTAAAAGATCCCTAAAATCTCAGACCCATACAGACCCATACCAGTGCAATGCTAATCCCACTGGGGAAACGATTCCGAAGCAATGAGTGCAGGCCACGCCCACTAATTGACGTGTCTGGTGGTAATTAGCGAAACACAGCTGCGACTAACAAGTTTAACACGAAATCGTTGAAAAAACAAGGTGAAGCATGACGAAACACGTGAACGACTTACAGTCTTGTTGATCGATTCGTTCTACCAGCGTGAAACAGGCGGACGTGCATGGCACCGTGCCAATGCCTAAATCGATAATCGATTTTTTTAGTGGTCTCTATGTTTTTATGAGCATTCAGCAAATCCCAGTAAATTCGGGCGTTTTGTGTTTGTTTTCTGCGTTTTCTGCCCCTCTGGGGGATTACCCATCCAATTTTTAAAAAATGCTGATCCAATCGATATATCGATTACCTGCATCTGGTTGCCAACAACGATCGGTGAAGTTTTTCGGCGGAAAATAATGATGCATAAGCTGATTCCATAACGGTAAATAGGCAAAGGAGGCGCAGCTGAAAAGCGTATAATTAGATTGCACAGAAAACGCGGGGCAAACACTGGAGCCCCGCCGTGAGGAATAGCATCAGGGCAAAGGAACAAAAATAAGCTCCGCCGGGGGGGGGGGGGGGGGGG
>JARK01001543.1:79408-96717 GCA_000688135.1 Ancylostoma ceylanicum
AAAAAAAAAGCCCGCGGGGGGGGGGGGGGGGGGGGTAGGGGTATACGAATTGAGGGGGTTTGATACCGTACGCCTACAGCAGAGAAATTCAACGCAATTCAATGTTTTGATACTTCCATAACTATAGGTGAAGGGTAGGGTACCAGCTCAAGCACTCGGGTATTCGAACGAATATCCGATCTCCTAGACAGATACATGAAAGGAACGAGAAATCGAAGTATTCGAATATTCGAATGGATACCGTAACAAAAAAGAAATTCAACTGTTCGATTTTTCGAAAATGGAAAATCGAATTGGTCAAATTGTGTAAAGATGAGATCATTACAGAAATAAAGTCCACAAAAGTATAGCGACACCCCCAAAACGTTTCGAAAAAATCGATATTTTTAAAATTTCGTCAGACGAGGCCCCTGTCTAGATCCACATGAACGCAACGCTGCATCTACAGTATTCTACCTCATGCATACTGAATCAGGCACCTTCTCCTCCTACTATATATTCAGTGAAACAGAAAATTTTAACTTCTCAACTAAAATGAAAAAAGACCAGGACCGTAGGAAATCAATCGATAACTCAAAGTGTATAGGCACTACGTGGCGTATGTGAACAGGTGGGTCCCACGAAGAAACGTTGCTGACGCGTTTTTGGTGTGCCTCTCACTGGCAGAATAGAAGAACACTACGAAAAATAGGTACAAAGATGAATGTCGCTCAAAAACCCTGTTGTTTTCACTGGATCCTCTAGATTTTGTTGCTGAAATAATGACGTCATCCATATTTAGGTTGGTCCCGCACGGAAATATCGAGCAAGAAGTGCAAATAACCTCGAGCGAGTAGATTTCCGCGCAGTTCCTTGTCAATTTCTCTTGACTACTGTAACTTTATACCTAAAGTAAGCACCAGTGCGCGTAGTGAAGCTATAAGTTCGACAGGGGCGGATTGAAGGTCCTGGATACTCTACGTTGATACTGTACATTACCGTACCTGAAACAATTCGATCGCTTGTTTATGTGATTCTCTGTCAGCATTGACATCACAGTTTCAGTAGTCACCAGTATGAGCACAGCCGGCCAAAGCCACATCACATGGCACGACACGTCTGAAAATCGTCGTGGAAAATCGATAATCGATTGAGAGTATTCAGAGTAGAATCAAAAAGAAACGAAATAAAAAGCGGGGGATCACTTGGAATACGAGAAAAACAATAGCAGCACTATCGAAACAAGTAAAAGCAGAGTAAATGGAGAAATTTCTGGAACATTAATGAAAATTTTATCGATTGAAGAACTAATCAATAATGCAGACAACTGAATGAACCCAACCCGTTACTAAGAAGCCTTATGGTAAGGGTGTCCTACCCTGGGTAATAAAAGCCGCGTCCACAGAAAAATTCAACTGCTTCATGAATTGAAATTGAAATCTAGTACTCTATTTTGAATTGCATTGCTGCTGCCGAATTAACCAATCAATTGCGACAACCCGACAGACCCCGCCCCCTTACAAGTTGTAGCTATCTCACTTTTTGTAGTGCATGAATTCGAAGAAAACAGCAAGATAAGAGAAAACCAAGAAAACCAGGAAGTATTGATTGATATTGATTGATGCTAAGAGGATAAAGAGAATAAGGTGATTGCAGAAGAAGAAAGAAACAAAGAAACTAAAAAAAAAGAAAAGAAGAAGATTTTTAACGACCTTTTTACGAAATAACGATTTTTAACGGAAAACTTCGGTAAAAAATCGCCCATATTTCTACATTTTATGTTGAATAAGGTAGTCAATAATTGACCTACAATTTTACAGGAAGTTGACGGGTAAGTTTGGGAAAAGAACATGTTACAGTACAGACATCCCCAACAACAAAGGTAAGTGGATTACGGTTATTGATTTTTTTGTGCTCGATATCGTGGAAGCACGCAGGACAAATTGGTATAAACGTGTACCAGGCCAATACCACATTTTTCTTCATTTCTCACATTTTTTTAAAATATTTTTTGAAAAATTTCCCCCAGAAAAAATGCAATTGGTCAAACTATGAACGTATCGAAAATGATCTACATCGATCAATACACATAAATGTCATGGCTAGTACATATTAGTACAAAAATACTTGCTTTTTTCTGCCATAGTTACCGTAACTCAAAAATACTGTACTGAAAGACAGGTTTTCAACGTGGTTCTTTCTAATAATATAACAATTAGACCACTACAGTGCTACTACATAATATAGCGCTAATTCGTTAGGCTTCATACCGTAGTTCTACAGTAATCAATTTACAGGAAACTGTAGCTTTTTGGTGGAAACAACAAGACAAACTGCAGGATAGCGACTGCATAGTAAATGCAACAGAGGGATCTATAGACTGTCAATGAAGGAGTAGATAGGTTACGGTAAGAAATTCAAGGTTTGAGTGAGTATTACTGTAAGAATTTTGGCATGTTAGCGAATCGCTGACAGGAAATAATCAATAAATCTGAGGTACTGTAGTGTCGTAGTGACGTTATGGGAACAGTAGGGCAAGGAAAATTGTACACAAATAAAGTTAAAGGTATGAATATCCAAGAAAACCTGATGAAGAAAGCTACAGTAACCTACAGTAACCGCTCAAATAACGATAAGTGCACATTTCTGCCTACATGCTCCAGAATTATCAAGTGATCTACAAACTCCTATAGTATTCCGGAAGTACCGATCAATACACGCTGCTATCCCATCAAAAGCGACAAACAGACACATTCACAAGTGCAAAACACGCCGCTTGTGAAAAACCCGCGACAAACTTCACGACACGACAAAAAAATCAATACGCATCTAATTAGTGCGCTAATTAGGGTCAAACGTCGCGCGCTCTCCCCCCAGGGACGTTGAAACGTATCATTTGTAGCGAATTGGCTTGTTTGAGCTGGAGTGGCGTAGTGAGCGGGGGCGGGGCCGGGGGCCATAAATGGGGCGTGGCCGCGGCCACGCCCCATTCTTCGCTAATTGCACCGGAGCCGGCAGCGACGACGACGACGACGGCGACAACGATATGAAACCAAGGTGATTGTGAAGTGGGAATTGATGTGTGTAAGTTGGCCGCCGGGTATGTGCGAGCGGTCCTTTAAAGGACCTGGCGGGAACCATAAATAAAGGACCTTTCTAGCGGTGAGACGTAAATCAGATGGGCGTGGCCTATTATCTATTTATTGAAGTTCCTTTCAGTAAGTTTCAGTAACATTCTGAATGCTTAGCAATACTGAAAACTATCCAAATTAGCTATCTGAAAATCAAATTAGCTGTCTGGGCGTGGCAGTTCCACAGTGGGCGTGGTCGTCGCATAAACAGCGGAAAAATCCGAAATAAGGAGAAAATTCCTGTTTCATGGAACTTATAAGAAGGACTCATGCGTAGTGGAGATCGGTCAACTGAGTTCGCCTTGATCTCCCCCCTCCTGGACCACTTGGGTCCACAAAACGAGAGCGGTGCAGTAGGTGGACGAGTTTTCCGCCGTGGGGATACGGTATTTGTATTTTGACCACGTTGTAGTACCAGTAATGGTTTCACGGAAGGAGGCACATGGAAAAAAATGTTTCTCAATAATCGGACGAGTTATCACGGCAAAAGCGATTTGGAATAGTACCAAATCTCATATGTTCGGATTAAGTTCCTCTAAAAAACGACGAGCGGAAAACTCGTCCAAATTTCCACTGCTCCATTCTCCAGGAAAAAAGGAAGGAGCATCTCACCAAAAGCTTGCCCTTAGCCGTAGATTCCAAATATAGTGGACGAGTTGCCACTAGGTCATAGAACCTTAGTGGACGAGTTTCCAGCTGCTCCCAAACAATGTGACAGCTAGAACAAGAAAAATCCTAAACCTATTGATCAAACCCGCAGTGGGCGGGGCTTAGACTGAAGTTCTTCCTAATCCACGAAAATATCTGACGTAGATCTCGGGGGAGGATTTAATTTCCTCATCCAAATAGAACAAATATAAAGAAGAGCGCTCTCTTAATTAGGGGGCGGAGCTTACCCCTCAACTTATCGTACTTTTGACCGACCTGCCTTCACGCTGTGACGTCATTCCCAGTGAGCAAACAACGAAAGCATTTAATTATATGCTTATCGCTGATCTTCGCCTCTCTTCTAAAGGGTATGCTGTTCTCCGGGGTAATATTGATTTTTCTAGCTGGGAAAAATCGATAAATGCTCTGAATAGCTGTGTTAACCATTGGGAACGCTTAGACTCTTTTAATTAATACCACTATCGCTGATTGCATCACTCTAATAGCGCTAGCAGAGCCTCGGAACGATTTGTCACGGTGGTCAAGTGGTAAGTCGCTCGGTCTCGAAAATTTCAGTCGCTGGTTCCATCTCAGCCGGGGCAACGAAGAAAATCACACGGAGAAAGTCGCGGAAAACGTGGAATTTCGTATCCCCAAGGATCTCAAACGACCTAAAGATGAGCCAGCGGGAGGAACGACATCGATATCCAGGAACGTGGAACTTTCCACATGACAGCGTTCCAGTAGAGTTGAACGCGTATTCATTACGACGGCAGTCGGTGAGCGTCGTCTGACGACGCCAACCGGGGTGTGAGCACCTTGGCAACGATGGGAAAACTCAGCAGGCGGCTGGCGGACGGTATCCGAGAGGTAATTCCGAGAAAGTACAAAACAAAGTGCTGCCGGATGGCGGCGCTGCAGCTGAGAGAAATCAGCTGTGGAGAGAAATCGCGGGCTGGCTATTAGCCGAACAGAACAGGCACTGAAACTGAACTAATATTGATAAAGCACATGTTAGGAATCAGCTACGAAACTTTCTAAAGAACTTTCTGGAAGAATTCAATGGCTCCGAGATGATCCTTCATTCATAGGAGTCCCACAAGGATTGGTGTCCTCTCCCTTCCCGGGGGTCGCATGAATCATTGAGATTACCCAGGGTGAACGTGTTAACACCACACAAGCCTACCCAACGTCAGCACACGCGTCAACACCTTTACCCAGGGTAACTTCAATGGCCTAGAAATCCAGCTACTCGTACCAGAACCAGAAAGCACCAGTTTCGGCTACCAAGCGAACATAAACAGGGCATATCCGAGAGGTTTTTCAATGAATGAATGAATGAATGAATGAATGAATGAATGAATGCGGTGAATGAATGAGTGAATGAATGAATGAATGAATGAATGCGGTGAATGAATGAGTGAATGAATGAATGAATGAATGAATGAATGAGTGAATGAATGAATGAATGAATGAATGAACGAATGAATGAATGAATGAATGAATGAATGAATGAATGAATGAATGAATGAATGATCGAATGAATGAACTTCTCGGCAAGGATTGCGACAGGGTTACGCAATCCTTACGCAGCGCTTTCGCACGTCAATGCGCCGCATAGCGTACGCCGAACGACATTAATGTCGGGTAAAGGTTACGTGCGTGTGTGATTTAATGGCCACGGGGCACACGTTTCATTTTCCAGTCGGTGCTGGGCCCCGTAAGTCGTAATCAAAACGGGGATCTTTGCTCCTATGGATTGCCTAGTCTTAGTGGGTAAAAGGTCGGATAGCTAGGTAACAAGTTACCATCAATTAATTTCTGGCTACTTGCAAAATAAAATTAGAAACAAGTTGAAGGCTGAAATTACTGGGGAATGTGTGGAGGTAACAGCAAAAAAAAAAAGAAAAAAATCCGCGAAAATTAGTCCTTAACTGTGGGCTAAACGAGCGCGGAAGGATAGGAGCTGGTCCCACCACGAATTCCCCTTTAACAAGTAGTTTTAGAAAGAACTTCGACTAGTTGGAGTCAACTAGTGTCTGCCGAGTGAACAAATTTCAGCAGTGAAACGCCGCGGGCCCTATTGTTTCCAACCCGCAGCGGCTCTTTCGTCCGCCCCCTGCATTGCTAATGATCAAATAATGAGTGTCGAAAAATTCGATAATTAGACACATGACGCAAACGCGCGCAACCAATGAGAGACGCTCAGTAGATCAAATCAGATTGGCTGCGATCGATATAGTTTGTGGGTAGAGCATCTCAAGGACTACTGATGGCATGAACATCTACTGCTCAACACTCAAAGGCATGCTATTTTCAGATTTTCAGATTGGAATTGTTGGACTTACATACTCGAAGGATGGGATTTTTGAATAGTCGAACATTCGAACACATAGTCAGAGAAATGAATCTTGCAAAGGACTAATGTGAACTATTTTTGTGCGAGCCATAGCAACGGTCAGGATGTATTCTCGGTGGTTAAGGGCGACAAAAGGACAAATTGGATTTCATCAAGGTCGTGCGCTCAGCTGTTCAATGCAAGCAAAATTAATAAAGCCACATTTATGATACAAGGAGAGTTCTGGCTTTTCTGGGTACTGTAATATTACAGTTACAATTACCGTAATTAAATAATTTAATTTTTCGTTCTGAATTTATGATTGTAATTTCATAGCTTTTTGGAGCAATAGGTATTTCAGGTAACCGTTGTTTAAGAAAAACTTTTTTCATTTGTTGGTAAAGTGCAGTAGAGAGTAATAGCCAAAGCGTGAAGATGGCAAAAAGTTGCCGGCTTGGTAAAAGATGTCCAGGTTTGCTTCACACCTAGGGACACCCTAGCCTCTCCTAGAGGCATATCAGCTGCGAATACCCGAATAAAGTCAGATTTAAATGTTAGATTATAGTGCGATACCTCCGCCACCTGTCGCCTACCCTGTTCCATGGGCCTGGAAATATCACTGAAATTATTCAGCGTAAACATATTGACGCCCGTGTTACGATGGGTAAATTTGTACCGTGTTAACACGTTTACCCTGGGTAATCTCGATGATACATGCGACTTCTGGTGCTTCTGGTGACTTCTGGTGGTCTGGTGACATAATTGAAATTACCCAGAGTAAATGCATTGACGCAAATGCTAACGATGGGTAAACCTATGCGGTGTTACACGTTTACCCTGGGAATCTCAATGATCTCAATTTGTGTGCGGTCCCTGTGTAAGGTTTATCTACTCAGATTTTCATCGGAACTCGGACGGAAAATGTCGTCACCCAGGTAAACTTCTTGGTGAGGAACGGCTATTAAATAGCAGGTGTTTTATTTATCCAGTTTCAAAAACATCTTATCCCATTTCCATGGAGGAAAATGTTTCCCAGAAACTTTCCTATTTCATAATACCAAGAATGTTCCGTTGGCGAGTTTTAGTGGGAATCAGTGATACAAATACAATTTCACTGACTTTCGTGTTGCTTAGAATGAAAGGCATGAAACAAAGCCAACAAAAACGGCTACAAATTCAGCGTTGCTAAGACCAATTCTCAGCAAGAGCGCCGTTTCAGCCCTGAACTGAGATGAAAGCTGAGAGTTTGAGAACTAATCTCACGATTCAAAGGGTAAGGAGGGAGTGGTTGCACAGATGGCAGCAATGGTAGGCAGCAGTTTAGCTATGGCAGTGCCCTAATTAAGCCCAAATCGACGTCAACATTAGACTGAACAGCACGATTGAAATGAGAGTGAAGCACTAGTGAAAAAAGTCAATAATTAGCTATGCACGCTATCCCACAGCACGGCCACAAAGTGTTTTGTTGTGTGACTGCGATGGTTCAGAGGGTATTTCGGTGTGGATATTTGAACGGGGTGCAAATTGATTCATAGGTTCACTCATTCTTCGGTTCATTCATTCATTCATTCATCATTGGTGAAACCTACTGTTCGAACAGAAGAGGTGGAAATATCCCAAGAAGTCCAGGATCAGGGTTCATGAACGCGATCCGGGATCCTTATACCTATCCTAATCAGGAACGAACGAATTTTACTACCAGAATCTAGTATACCTCTTCATTGAGCAATCTCTCGCTGCCATTCCCAGCTACGAACCCATCCACAGGTGGGATCAAAAAATTCCCGGGAACGTTCGGGGATCACCAGTAGGGATAATTTATACTCGCACCCAATGGTAGAGATCACGCTCCCCATAAAAAAGCTAACGTGAACGAGTTGTCGTGGATCCCAGCAGCTGCCACACAGCAGTAATCCTTGAAGAGCACAAATTTACCAGACACATGGGACTAGAGCCGGAAATTCCTACCCAAGAACCCCAAATGGGAATTTGTAGAGATGATTGGAGCGTGGGCTCGCAGCAACAGAAGAACGTTGCTTGAAACAGGGTTTTATTTAAAAAAAAAACGATAAAAGTCTTTTACGGATTCGTACGACCTGCGTCCGTCCGACGTGCGTCCGTCTATACGTCATAAGTACCGCACACCATTACCATTTGCTGTACTTGTCGCAAAGTTATTCGGGAGCAATTTTCAGTGTTTGATCTGCGTGCGATTTTACGGACGCAGCGATGGGCACAGGCAGTATTGATGGAAACTTCCACACTCTTTAAAATAGAATAAGATTAATAGTGACTGCGTGCGTGCGTCAGACTTGCGACGATAGGCCGGAGTGAACTGATGACGTGGCCTAAATGGTGGTGAGATGGTTGCGCAACATCCTCGTAACCACGAAAACTCGCTCACAAATTTCCATTCTCCACTTTTTTTCAACGCGCGTTTGACGCACGCATCACGAACGTCCTGTATTACTTGTCGTCAAATATACAGCACACGAGAAAATGACGCGTTAACTCTGGGCAGGAGCTTAAGTGACGATTAACACGCACGACGTAATGACCGGACGACGCGAGTTTCGGACAGGGTACTTATCTGCATGGTCATCTTCAAACATAATGATTTATAATACATAGCTTTCGTTATGAGTTTGGACTTTGTCGCCGGGACGGAAGCGCGACGCCAAAAAGTCGCATGGCATGTTATCCGCCGGATTTCAACACGTCACTAAAAGTCCATTGGCGAGTGGGTAAATGACTGACAAGTGCGCCTGGATGTCGGATTTGTAGGGATGGATTTAAGTGGGTATGACATTTTCATAACCGTGCGGCTTTTGCGGTGCATATTTATCTATTTGTTTATCTATTTACTCTCGGACGTGAAATAAACAGAAAAACAACAGGAACGATCTTAGAGTAGGGCTCAGTAGGTACAAACGGTAAACAAATAAATGAATAAACAAATAAACAAACAAACAGGCAAAAATTATTCAATGGACACTAAACTAACCAGCAGGAGGAACGAAAAATGGCGTGGAAACTAAAGAGATGCAGAAGAGACAAGACACTCAATGCCGAGCAATACCGGTGCCGATTGTGACCCCTGAGGAATCGATCGCCTGAGCCAGAGATCATGGAATCAGGAGAGGCAACAGATCAACAAGGTTTTTTTTACAGTACCCTCTAAATCAATATCAACTCGATGATAGTGTAAGGAAACGGTAACAGAAAGCGTCGGTCGATATATCGATTTTCACCCACATCGGTAACTATCGTTATATGCTCGTGGGGATGGCAGAGGAAAACTAGTCACAGTAGCTATTTAAGAGGCAACAGAGGTGCAGAGACGTTATCTTTCTGGGGCCTGGGAGCACCAATAGGAGTACCCAGGGTAAACGTGTTCATGCCTATGCTGGGTAAAACTGGATGTGTTGACGAGTTACCCCGGGTAATCTCAATGTTGCATGCCGCCCCTTCCAACAGCTTTAGTTATTCTGTATAACAGGGAGAGACAGCAAAGAATCAGAGAATTTTCCTCTTTTTCTAAAGGAAACGGCACTGTTTGTAGCACTACATGGCCATAACTACCGCAAACGTTAGCTTAGCTCACAGACAACGTCATAGGGGGAGAGGGAAAAGAAACAAAGAAACTCCTTAGAGGGCCTCAATTTGATGCCTGTCCAACTAGGATGGCATAGTGCTTCAACCACTACATGAAGTAGTACTTGTCAGCGTAGTACTTGTCAGAGTACAACAGCATTAGAATGAAGAATGCTAGAGAGTCGAAAATTAGAAGAGGTCCTAGACGAACAAACAAATTTCCTCACCGATCAGAGGACTTTAGGAGCAAACGGCTTTTTCTTTCAGTAAACGAAATAGAGTTACCACATCAGGATAGAACAGCGTATTCTCAACAAAATTCGACTGTCTCCAGTCAAATAGCTCGAAAATTCGACCATTTAAAAACTGGAGAAATAAATAAATTTCCACGCTCGCTTATTGAAAAGTGTAAAAATAAAAATTGTGACGCAATAAATAAAAGAATATGTAAAGAAAAACGGACAGATAAACAAACAAACGGACAGGTAAATAAATAAATAAATAATTAGATTGGCCTCTCGTTTAAAATACTCACATTCTCAGTCGAATAATTTCAAAATTCGACCACTCAAAAAACGAAAAATCGAATATACACACATGTCTAGGGTTTGGCTTATTCAAAAAGTGAGCAAAACTAAAATTCTAATGTAATAAATAAATAAATAAATAAATAAATAAATAAGTAAATAAATAAATAAATAAATAATGAATTAGAGTGGTCTCTCGTTCGAAATCCCTACATTTCCATTACTCGAACATTCAGAAAAAAAATGAGAACTCTTAAAAGTAGTGTACCGCCTCGCTGTTCGCGTCGGAGACATTATCCTTGAATTTGGCCCGAATTAAAATTTCGCTTGAGTCGCAGGGATAATCCTAGCACTAATAAACGTTAAAAACACCATGCTCTCGGAACACCTGACAGGTAAAAAATACCTTTTTGAAGAAAAAAATTGAGAGAAAATTTTCTCATGAAATAACTTGTCAATGAGGACTGGCGGCTTTTTTCACACTTCCGTCACATCAGGGTAGCGACTTCCGGTTGAATACAAAGCGCTATAGACGCCTATAGAGAAGGGTAACCTAATCAAAAATGCGCGCCATTCTTGTAGAAAAGCCACATATTCGACGAGGTTTCCGGAATTTTCCAGCAAAAAACTCGCCAAGACTTGTCGAGATAAGGTATGGGGTGGTGCAAAAACCCACATCTCAAGGGGTTTTCAGCAACAGATGTGTTCTAGTCGGGCACACTGAGTTTGCTGGAGGAGTTTCGATGGCTGTTTAGCGCAGTGGATATCTGGACATAGCAGCCAACCGCGGTGTCGATCAACAAATTTTAAATGCAAAGCCATAAGCAGAATCTGTTTCGTGGGTGTTTATCCATACAGGCGGTCGATTTTTTTTCTGGAAGATTTCACGAGCGCGTTTATCCAACATGGTAAATTATACTGGATACAGGTCCAGATGAGTGAAAATTTACCCAGTATGGCAAAGAGAAAAAAGTCAAAATTATTGGTAGCAGCATTGCGTCCCTATTTTCCGTAGAATAATGAAGATTAGAAAGTCGAAAAATGTGGAAGTCATCGTATCAGGAGGGCCGGCATCGTTTTCCAGGCGTTTCCCAGGGTTAAAATAATGCCTCCGCCACGATAAATTAATATCTAGTAATGACTAAGTATACAAACAATAAAATATTAAAATGGCACAGCTTCTATGGAGTGCCTGGCTCTTTGAAGCATTGAACACGGAAATTTCAGTGGATTACAAATATTAGCCCCCTGTTCGATATAATATGAGTGAATTTGAAATGTATGAGCAGTAGATGTACAGCCAGTGCTGATGGCGGTGGCCTTTCCGCGGCCTCGAAAGGCACGCTGCGCGACCGCGCCGTCCGAGCAGGAATGTCTCTCCGGGACAACAAAGCATGTGGTTTTCCTGATACTTAGCTAGTTTTCTTATTAGTTAACATCAAATATGATGAACAACTATTGAGACAACCCAGATTCGCCACTGCGGCGACGATTCCATCGTGAGCGTCGCGGTCGCGTCGCGTGCTTTTGGCCGCCGCTGTTCGCACCCACTATATATTTATTTATCTAATCATACACACCCAGTGGTGGGCAAATTTATTTATTTATTTACTTATTTCATGCGCTCGAAGGTGCTCCGTAATTAAAAAGTGCACCGAACACTCAAACAGAACAGAAACAGGTCAAAATTCGAAAAAAAAATCAGATGAAGAAATAATTTAGGCATTTTTGAATTTTTAATTTTTATTAAAGAAATAGTACGTAGTTTCACATATGCGGGAGGCAAACATTAGAAAATTGTACAGCTATAGTTTAGTTGTTCATAAAAATTACCCGAGGTGAGAAAGGTTAGTACAGATAAACTGTGGGATTGTGTTTCTTTGCAGGACCTACCTACAGGAGCGCTACTTACTCTACTTCTAGTGGATTTAACGAAACGACATCTCGTTAATGCGTTAAAATCGAAAACACTGAAACACTCTGGAAAATGATAGCTGCGTGCGCAATCAGAAGTGCCGAGATCGCGCTTCCGCGAAGAGCAGAATGCGCGGCGATTCGGCGCGCGCGTGCGATAATTACGGCTCATTCATAGGCTTTGTGAGCATGTACCCGAAAAAAGCGCTGTGCATAGAGGTGAACGATGAGGTCAGCTCGTTTGTTTACTTGTTTACATGTTTATCGAAATGCACATGATGCAGCGGTGACAAACAAAGGAAATGAACAGGATAAAATTGTAGGATGTTCCTGTTTTTCTACCTGTGGAGGGCAGGACCAACATGCATCACTGAGATTACCCAGGGTGAGCGCGTCAACGCCTCTGAATTCACCCATTATTAATACAGGTTTGAGAAATTAACTCTGGGTAATCTCTAACCGGGGGTAATCTCAATGATGCATTCCAGTTCAGAGAGAGCAGAAGAGGTGTCGTTAAAAAGAATTTTGCTGATTCAGGTATTTTTTGGTGCGAGCGTAATCCAGATTGAATGCGATAAATAAATAAATAAGTGAATAAATAAATAAATAAATAAATAAATAAATAAATAAATAAATAAATAAATAAATAAATAAATAAAAAGGTAAATAAATAAATAAGTAAATTTTTAAATAAATAAATAAATATATATAAATAAATGAATAAATAAATATATAAATGTATAAATATATAAACAAATAAATAAATAAATAAACAGAGCACGTTCTCCGAATGATGTGTGCTAAGAATGCAGCTCGAACAGCGTAATATGTCTAGAAAAGAAGGATTTTTCCAGAGAAACCGGAAAAAAACAAGAAAAGCATTGTGATGGCAGGGTAAAAAAATCAGAACATCTGGAAAGTTCCCGGAAAAGTGCAGCAGTTAGGCTTACAAGCGCTTGAGCTTATAAGCCTAGGCCCCCCACTGAGTTTACCCAGTTTAAACGTGTCGACGCCCGTGTTAACGGAGGGTAAATTTGTGGAGTGTGAGCACGTTTACCATGGGTGAACTTACTTATGCATGCGACCCTTGGATGCATCACTGAAGTGACCCAGGGCAAAATTGTTGACGCCAGCCGTAAGATGGGAAAATTTGTATGATGTTGAAACGTTTACCCTGGGTAACTTTATTTCACAGAGGATGCACCACCGATATTACCCAGGGTAAACTTGTTCACTCTCGTGTTAGAGATAGGTAAATTTATGGGCTCTTAACACGTTTACTCTGGGTGATCTCAGTGATATATGCGGCCCTCTGGATGCATCACTGAGATTACCCAAAGAGAACGTGTTGAGGTCCGTGTTAGCTTTAGGTAAATTTGTGGACCATTAACATGTTAACGCTGGGTAATCTCAACATGGATGTGGCCCTCTGGATGCATCACTGAGGTCACCCAGGGTAAACTTGTTGACACCAGCATTAAATCTGTATGTTGTTGAAACGTTTATCCTGGGTAACTTTATTCCACAGAGGATGCCTCACAGAGATTACACAGATTAACCATATCTGCACTGAATTGGAGATGAGCAAATTTGTGCGCCGTTAACACGTTTACCCCGGGTAATCTCAACGATGTATGCGGTCCATGGAAGGATTCTCACTCACACACCCGATTCCTCTCCGGTTATGCCTCTACAGTGAGGTCGTTGGCTCCACACTGCTGTTAGTTTGATGTCTTAGGTTTTCGGTTCTAGGACTGGATGCAGCATTGAGATTACCCTGGGTAAACATGTCTACATTCTGGGCAACGGTGGGTAAAGTTTCGTGGTGTTGACAAGATTACCCAGGGTAATCTCAAAAATGCATGCGGCCTGCCAAGGTGCTGTTTATTTATTTACTTATCTATTGCATTATCAAAGGCAGTTCTTTATGTGTTAGGCTTGGGGTAGCTGAGATTACCCTGGGTAAACATGTTTACGTTCTGGGCAGCGATTGGTAAAGTCGTTTGTTTTAACAAAATCACCCGGAGTAATCTCAATGAAGCATGCACCCCATAGCCTGACACTAACATGCTTTAATTATCTATTTATTTATTTATTTATTTTTATTTGCTTATTTATTGCATCACTAAAGGCAGTTCTTCATTTTTGAAATTTTGCTGAGTGTCAGGGTTGTAAAAGAGCTTGATGGCCGTATGCTGCCGCTGGTGACTCATGACTGCGTCAAGAAACCTGACTAGTAAGTTATAGTTATTACAGTGTTACTCGTTCAGGAATGAAAGAAAATGAAGATGAAGAAGAGAAAAAAGGCAGAATAGCCTTCAACAGGCGTCGCTTCAACAAATCAACGCGCTCCACTTCATCTTAATCTTCTTCGAAGCTGCATCGTCATGCATGATACATGCACGGAGCTGTACGAAAGCATCTTACCACGCTGATGAAAGCCGCTTACACCGACGTGGAATCATCCGGAAAAGCGCCACCGAGGCTGGGATGCGGGGACAGGCTGAGAGTGACACTCTGCCATGTGTTTTTCTGCCATCGCACACGTCGTTTGTTTTGCTATTCAATTACATTAAGCGCTGTTGTTCGTCGAGTTTTTAACGTTGCATAACCGAGCTTCCCTGGCGGCGGTGAGCAACACCTCATCCCACGTCATAGTGCAGGAAAACTCATTTTCGGTTCAGGGAACAACGAAAACAATTGGTAGAAAATGTCTAACTCCAGTGTTGATCGAATAAAAATTAAATAAATTTAATTAATTCGAATAAAAATCCAAAGGTCTATCCAAAAATTCGGATACCCCAATACACAAAGCTTCACGGTCCTTATTTTTGGTTCTCCCAAGGGTGTAGGGTTCCATGCGGTTTGTTGGGGAGGCGGTCAAGACGTACGCCGCGACGCGACCGCGCCGCACGCGCACGCTCCCTCAGTCCAGGTTCTTTCTTCAAAGTCGACGCATTCAATGACACCGTAGACATCTCCTTACACTTTTACAGCTCCGATGACATTCATCTGTCCCACCTTAGCTCAGAAAACTTGTCTATTTCTCCCCAGCGCTGCTCGTACTTTTGAACGCTGCAGCCGCGACGCGCACATGAATCGACCAATCGCAGCTCAGCAGCGTACGTCTTGTCACGCAGCCGGGTTTGTTGAGGCACTGTACACATAAGAAGCACTAGCAGCTCTCTTTTCTTCCTTGCGAGAAGGGGAAAAACTCGCGATGTGCAAATTTTTGGGTGCGGAGCGTTTGCAACAGAATTTGAGATTTTTTAATTCAACTTGGGATCTATCTCATTGTCCGAGGAAATTTAAAAACATCCGCCAAAATTCAAAAAAGGATAAGAACACATCGGCTCTATACATTCCAGGTAAATCATCTGGAAACCGGCGGTGTAAAATCACCACAGATCATTCATATTTACCTCTCCACCACTTTGTGTTTTTATCTTAACTTTCTTATTTTAGAAATCAATAACTATTCTTTTTTTTCCTAGCGGATGTCCATTAACGTTCTTACGTCACCAGGAAAACGTTGGAGCAATGACTTTATGGATTCATAGCATTGTGAATCATTACTGTTGAAGCGTTCACATTTCTACTTCCTTTTATTATAGATAACGCTAAGAATAGCCCGATAACATTATGGTCAGTGCCATCATCTTTGCAAGGTTTTTCCATCTTTAGCGGATATGTTTTTCTTGTTTTCTAATTCATACAGTTCACAGACAGTGCGGTGCGTGCGCATTGCGGTCTTGACAGTGGTGGATCAGCGCGTGGCCGCTCTGCCAAATGAGAACGTTTTCCGGCGGATTCCACCATGATTGGATGTTTCAGTAAAGTTTATCTGTTACTAAGTTTATGGCGTACCTGTAAGCTTAGTGAATAAATAGACAGATGATCTTGCCCAGCTGGGGAACAATACTCCCTTACGAGGCAAGTATTCATGATGTAAATGGAAGTCTCAAAATTCTGAGAAGGTCTAGTTCTTTTTTTCCTTCTTATCTCAAAATGGGATTCTGCGTCAAAATCGTGTCGCACAGCAGTAATGAATAGTATGTTCTTCCACCAAATAGAAAAAAAGCCGGGAACATCCCTAACTTCTAGATCAGGTGGTCGGCCTCAGAGAAAATAAAATTATTCCGTCTTTTTTGAAATTTTGGGGAAACTAAAACTGGTGAACAATATTTGTCCCGTTCTCGTTTATAATTAGCAATGTTGCAAATAAATACCCTGTTTATCACCCTCTATATCCACATGTTTTATTCCAGCTACAATCGCCAGTGTTTGTAAGAAACTCTTCATGTTTCCACCATTTTTTACAAGTTCTTCCTCTTCGTTCATTGGCCTTTCCTCACTTCCGCATTTTCGAACGTTCTATATAACCTATTCCTGTCCCAAGCTCCTATGCATCCCTAGATGGTGAGATCGTCCCTTTCTGACTTTGTGTTTACCTCGAAAGACCCCGAATTCTCTGCACTTTACGGCTTCGGCCAGTGTTTGTCGGGAGACGGATACCCACGAGAATAACAATGATGGCATAGTTTGCATGCTAGCCATAGCTTCATTTTATTTTTCGCCGAATTGGTCCTGCAGCTTACTACTATATTTCAATGTTGTTGTTATTCTTGTAATTACTAATCACACAGTACTTGTTTTTTAATTGTTAGACATCTACTGCCGTTGGTAGTCAAATTGCTATGACTATAGATTTCAATTGGGTTTATGTCTTTCTCTAATAACGATTTCATCCGTATTCATTGCACATATGAGCAGTAGTTCTTGTCCTCTATTTGATCCTTTATTACTCTTTCTCAATCTTCATCTCATTCTCTCCCTATATAATTGAGGAAAAATAACCGTTTGAAATCTATTTCCATGTTTTTTTCTCCTTTTTGACACTGGGCAACATGTGGTACTAAGTGATATACTGGGAAAAATGACCGTATCCACTAAAACCTGATCTGGCACGGCAGCGTATTAATTTGAACCAGTAAAAACCTGTTTCGACAACTGCAATTTGCCATGACATAAAAATTATGGAGAAAATGAAAAATTATGTCCAATGGAATTTACAAATTATTTTCTGTTTCAGCCTCTCTAGATAAGATAATCGACATGGCATCCTGGTTGACATGAGTTCCTGGGTCAAAGCAGGGGTGATTGGTCTAAATCGAACTC
>JARK01001543.1:101375-119864 GCA_000688135.1 Ancylostoma ceylanicum
GGAGCAGAGGGCCGGATCAGAGGGAAGCTACCGGAAGACCCGAAGGGATTTACCGGTTCCCCAAGGATACCGCTGGGAGCCACACTATTTGTTTGTTAGGATAACAATTTACTAATAAGTAATAATAATAGTAATATTAATAGAAATAATGATAATATAATATAAGATAATATTAATAATAGATGTTAGGATATTTATTTGTATAGCAGTTTTACTTGGAGGCAATTTGTCTAAAAAGGAGCCGAGAGTCTAGCATTTTTTTACTTCTAGCTTCTATAGCAAAAATGACGAGAATCCCTGAAAACAAGAAGAGAGCACAGACTGTAAGAGACACCTCCCTGAACTGCCCTTCGCAAATGAACAGAGAGCGGTAAATGCTAGGAAATCTCTGCTAGGACGTATAAAAGTGAACGGATAAGCTGCTGATGGCGAAAAACCAAAAACCAAACACTCATCTCTCTAATGAATTCGTAGAACTAATCCACGAGCAGATCGCTTGTTGGGGTGGTGTTTGCTCGTTTTCTTAGCATGTAGCGTGTTGTGCAGCTTCATATCCGGTGAGAGTCCTTACTATCATTTCTAGGAACTGTTGTCCAAATTGGAGCAGTTATCCGTACAGCAGGCACCTTGAAGTAGTGGAGGTAGAGTGGCTAATTTTCATCTTGGCCTTTATTACGACCTAAATGTAGTTGTGGTAATATTTATAGGAGAAATAGGCGGAATCGCCATATGGCTGAATTTTGTTATCCAAAAAAATCAATAACTATAGTTGGAAGGGTGATGAGGCATGATGAGGCAAAAGGGGGCGAGTCAAACTTTAGTGGTTGGGCTATTCTAAGGATGGGCCAATGACAGAAACTCGGCCCGCCCTGCTTCGCCTCATCATGACCCATACCCTAGTTGAAAATGGGCGGGGCTTGTGGCTGAACTGGGCGGAGCCTGCATTTTTCCCTACATCCATCAGCAATCTGAGGAGACTTTCTGTTCCTTCCCCAGTCATAGACTACGAAGAACCTGGACGAAGCCTCTGCACACCAAAGCTTGCGGTCAACTATCACAATTTCAACTGTACCAGTTGTCCAGCGGCCTGCAGACCCGTCAAAACAACCACCGTCCAGTTTGTTTCGTTCATCATCGGCGTTCTTGACCTTATCGTCAACGACGCCACGCTGTTTACACTGCAGACCTGACGCACCGGCTGCAAGCTGTTCCTCGTCTCGGGTGGGCGTGGCCACAATTCACGCTAATTTTCGCGGCCACGCCCATTTCTTGGACGACGAACCCGTGCGCGCGCGCCCGTGCCTCCCATTATGGAATCGCGTGGACCGCGGCCGCCGACGACGTCATTGACCGTCTAACCCCAAAATCATCACTTTCACTTCACGTTGGTGGATTCGGTTCAAGAGCATCGTAATCCGATTTGTTTTTGTTGGCACTGTTAGAACCGTGCAGCGCCTGCGGTGCGCAATGACTTCAACGTTGTTTTCCTGTGCGTTGCGTGTTTAACCCTTTTAGGACATATTTTTAGAAATTCAATCAGTGTGCGAAATTGCGTGGAGGAATTTTTACCACGGCATGATCACGCAAACCCCATAACCATCATAATTTATGTATGGCCATGCAAACAAACGCGAATGTACTTCGCGTGACGGCCGACTCATTGGAAATTACGCTTTGCGTGTTTGTCAGTCTGTCACTTTGTCTGTCACTCAAATTTTGACATCTGCTTGGATCGTCACCCCCTAGGAGGTCTACAGCTCTCCCTATAGTCTGTTTTAAAAGCAACAATGATTGAGTTCTCGTGCATGTCTGTTTTTCTCTGCACCCTCTGCAGTTCCCGCGCACTTTTCCGCATCCTCTCTTTCTGGTGTCATTCCAACTATCTTCTCCAGTGGCACAGATTATAACATGATTCTAATCTTTTAATCGCAGTTTTATTACATGAATATTTATATTTTTATTTTTATTCATATTAATGTAAGATTTTGCATATTGTATTTTGCATATTTTTATTTTATTATGCACTTATCATTAATATTATATTATCAATCCCTTAGAGAACAGCACAGCAATAATGAATCTGCTGACTGCCCGATATCCTCGGTGTCTCCGCATGCCCTGT
Source organism: Ancylostoma ceylanicum (assembly GCA_000688135.1). Taxonomy (NCBI): domain Eukaryota; kingdom Metazoa; phylum Nematoda; class Chromadorea; order Rhabditida; family Ancylostomatidae; genus Ancylostoma; species Ancylostoma ceylanicum. The sequence continues at coordinate 103,498 of JARK01001543.1, forward strand.
AGATGTCTACTGGACCATCGGAGAAAATAGGAGCGTTACCACTGTCCCACGATATGTCCCGCAAAACGACCTTCCCGCTCTTCTGTATCTGCTCGTCCAGGCTTCATGAGTGAAAACCTCACAAACGGATGCACGAAACGAAAGAATTGAGTATGTGCATCATCGTGAGGGAAAAAGGGGCGTGGCCAGGCGACTCTGATTGGCGCGCTCGCGCCGCCCGTCACGCGCAGCTGTTTCAACACGGGACAAGCGACTCAAATGCTTCAAGTCAGACTCGCCTGGTCACACCCCATTCCTCCTCACAATGATACACACCCAAGAATTGATATGAGAGGGCGGGAAGGCAGTTTTCGTGAACCAATCATAGATCAAGGGTAACGCCCCAATTTCTCCCACGTTGCTACGCATTGCTTCAAGCAGTATCATGGAAGCCCTACAGCCCGACAGAGTCACAGTATCTGAACCGTGTTCTGAGCTAAGGACGTGAAGGTGACCAGTGCATCCAGCTTAGCGGGCACAGACGCAGAGCATATCAATCAACAGTTATGTATACTGATCAGACACCTTAATAGTTAATTGCTGGATCCGATAATTTCAATGATTTCGAGATCACTTTTAAAAATAGTGGCTCAAATCCCATATACTTAGGGTAGTATGACCTTGTGTAAACCTTGGTACAGTGAACTTCAAACAACCGTAGACAAGGGGCGGGACCGCGCGCGGCGTTTTCGGGCAGAGACACAGGGGCTCTGCATGCTGGCTCCGGTTGTCTGCTTCGAGTGCCATGCCGCAGCAGACAACCAGAGCCAGCATGCAGGAACCCTGTGTCTCTGCCCGAAAACGCCGCGCGCGGTCCCGCCCCTTGCCTGCGGCCGTTTGGAGTTCACTTTACTTGGTAAAATATCAAACCATTCAGAGGCGGAGACGCAGATGACGCCAATCAATATACCACTGTTTCATTATTCATCACTGTAAGTACCTTTAAAAACCTCCGAGCTATTAATTGCGACCACCATAGGATTAGTGATTCCATGCATGAAAAGCCCATTCTCTGTCCACATAAAGCTGATGATAGGGTTGGTGTAATTGCGGCCTTGGAGCGGAGTGCTGTCAAAAACTCGCATCGCCGCGCTATTTCTCGTGCTTCTGTTTGTGATTCGTGACTGGGGCTTCACACAATCAAGAAAAAAGCGGAGTGATGAGCTGCGTATCTTATTGTTTTATGTGGTCGCTTGCACGCACGCAATATTGCACATTGACTCCTTGATTCAAGAAGACAAATCTAAATCGAGAGTTCGACCAGCAGAGAACATTGTAGAGACGTTGTGAGAGTTAGAGACGCAGAGAAAAAATTATGCTATGAGGAACACTTTAAATCCACTTGATATAGAGGGAACGTCAATCACGATTGCGCCTCCCGCGGACTGGCGCGCCGCACGGCCTACGCGGCGTGGCTGTGGCGCGTCAGTCCGCGGGAGTCGCAATCGTGATTGACGTTCACTGTAATTCCAATTCAAAAATTCTGCGCATATGACGTGGCCCAAATATAAGGGTGGGAGCGGTATATAATTACCGTCGGGTCACTCTAAGTTTGGCTCACGTTCAAAATGATAGAGTACTATTGGGCGTCGGGTAGACTACTGGTGCTACGTTTTTCCACAGAAAGCAACGTTCACAACCACTGTCCGTAATTACGGTTGAAACTCCTTGACGCCACCTATGCGAAGAACTATGAACTACGAATAATAGGATAAGAACTTGCTTATCCCCCGCGTATAAAATACCGGATTCTCGCCCGCGCGAAAACCCGCTGCGCGAGCCGCTAGCCGCTTTCCGCAGGTGAGCGCGAGGCGGTCCCGCTAATGAAGCGGACGGCACGACGGGTTTCTTCTTAATCCGAGTGGCGCTCTATCCGCTTTCAGATGTCTTTCAATGTGTTACTTCATGAAGTCTCAGTTCTTCGTGTAATGAGATTGTTTCCTCTGTTGACGCACTCCTTTTGCGACAGTTGTCCGATGAGAAGATCACTTCTCCTTTTTTTCTCGGTCCATTGCGCCTAACTTCTCTATCTAAACCCGGTTGACAAGAACGATTGCGTTTGGATGCAAAAGCTAGGCCTAGTGGACCGTTTCTCTCGTGTCATGTTACAGCCAGCGACAAACAGGCTGTCCCGTTGGTACGCGACGCACCTTAATTCGGTGCGGCAGAGTTTATCATGCGCCGGCTTTATTTAGTGCGTCCCGTACGTGGACATAGTTGAGAATTTGTGCATAAATCGGCAACTAGACATCCCAGCGCTAAACAAAGGACACTTCAAAATCGTCATTACGGCGCGTTGTTGTGACACGCGTTATTCACTGTTGTGAAGCTGTTTTCCGACTACTGTGTCTTCGTCAGGTCGCAACTACACACTTTCTTTTTTCTCTAATTTCTCTCTGACTATTGTCCCTAATCGAACGCACCATATAGTGCTCAGCAAGATAGGATAGGATACTACATATAGCAGAAATATCGTGACATTAGCAGGTCGTTCGCCTTCAAGAACGCTGTGCAGTAGCATTTTACAGTCAATAGGAAAGGCACGAAAAAGTGCAGAGAAGATGATGCAAGTGAAGAGAGAGTTGAAGCTCCGCATTCCAGCCCTGCAAAAATGAACGAAAGAAAATGCGTACAGACTGTTTCAGAAGCTAGTTGAGTATGTAAGCACTAAGTCTCAGAAGCTTGTTGAGTAAGACGTGCAGAGTATTTGCACATAGTTCGTCCTAGCATGAAGTAATTGTACCCCATAATTCATCCATTTTCTCTCTGTCTCTCTCTTTCACTTCGCTCCAACTATTTTCTCTCGTGATAGGGACTGTATCCCACAGATTTCATCAATCTCCTGCATGTTCTCGTGGAACATAGTAATGGCGGCGAGATGTAAGGGAGAAGATTTCAGAAGATTCGAAAGGAAATATCAAGGGTGACAAGCACTATCAGCGCACTACAAATGTCAAACGAACACAGGAAATCATGACTTAGATGCTAAGAAACTCGAATTTCAATACCAAACCCAGCTGCCTTGGATGTGTTCGCATAGTGACGACGCGCCAGCTGACAAAGACCTGGTAACATGCACAATTGCGCATGACTTCAGCGCGGCGAGACCCACGAATTTAAAGAGGAGCGCTATAAGGTGCACGAAAGGCAACGCCCCAACTATTTCCAGTAGGTTTCGCATTCTTTCGTTGTTGAACGTGAGTTGTACATACATCCCACAAAACTGCAAGATCTTGCAAAATTTCAAGCACGATGGTGGTGCTGCCTTTAAAACATAATATTATTTGGGAAATTATAGTGAACAATCAATAGTACAAACAAGAAGGACCGTTTCTTGACTCAGGAATCAAAAATACGAAGAAGCCACGTTCGTATTTGGAACAGCTAACAACATGAAACAATTGATATTCATTTACATGCTTATTATACAGCCTTGGAATTACTGCGCCATGAAAAATTCACATTAATAAAACATAAGGCAATCTAAACACGACAGCATAGGAAGTGGTGCTAAAACTCTAACGATTGATTAGAGACTCAGCTCTACAAATGGGCTATTATAGCTTCAGATCCCTAAATCTGTGGTGTAATCCTTCCCAATCCCAAATCGTAGTCAATTAGTAAATTTATACTGAGCCTCCCTTTCCACCACAGCTTCGATATTTCATCGCCATTAACAGTATAAGTGGTCGATTCGTTTTGAGAGTACGTATGCCGTAGCAGCGGCAGTGCTGACACGCAGCGCGGTTGGTCCAACAGGTGACCTTAGATCAATCCGGCTTCTTTGGTAAGTTTTTAAAACGTTTTTTCCCCTTTCAATGCTCTTTCTTGGTCCCTAGAACAACTATAAAAGTAAGCAAACGATGAAACCGGCCGAAGACGCCGGAATGTTAGGAGAGTCGTTGAGCCTACCGCGCCGCGTGACACAATGCTAATGGAGCCACTATCACTCCATGCGCACTCTCAAAACGAATCGGCTTCTACATACTATACTTCAGACCGAATAAAGATGGAATAATTCAACTAATATAACTAAATTCGAGAAAAAAAGGAAGTCCTATAGCCTTTTTATACGTATTGCAATTGTATTGCTTTCTCCCCCTCATACATTTTGATTCGCCACTTCTGCGAGATAAAATTTTCAAATCCGAGCATATCTTATGCATCATTCAGCCACAAATATAACAAATACTCAAAAGAGCAGTCATGAACGCTCCCAAACAACAAAGAAGTTGGCGATCAATTTCCGCGCTCCACTTCAAAATCCGTGCCCGCTGGTCACTCGACTCCTCGCGCCCTCCTCCGCGACGTCGCTCCCTCGTCGTCGTTGTTTTGGATCTGTCACAGCTTCTTATCATCCCTGTCATCGAGACCAATGCGTTGTTTACAATTACGCTCCTACACAAAGCTCTGTGCAGATCTCGTGCAAGCATCCATTCCATTTTTACTCATTCGGACGGTTTTGACCATCGCTTTTCGTCATTTTTCCCTTTTTGTTCTGAAATTCACTAAGAATAACGATATTTCTCTTGCAAAGTTGTTCTCAAGCAGACAGAAACGTGCCGGCAGCATTATATTTCGATTGAAGTCCAATTGATCACGTGATGGTCCTGCCGTGATTCCCTGTTCAGGGTAGGATCCCCTATTGCGTTTCATTCGCACTTTTCTTTTCATTTTGGTAACTGTTCCCGTAATTACTCTGTTATTTCTGTTTTCATGTTTTCGCATCGGCTAACAATAACTTTTATGAGCACGTCAGTCATTGAATAGGGGCGCATACGCATTCAAACGCTTCTACTATTCTGAATTGGAGTCTAGTGCGTGGGGCGCTCAAGGCGGGATTGGTTGGGGTCGGGCACTACTTTACCTTTATTCTCTACTGGTTTACCACTTTTCATTGTCAGCTTTGTAACAAAGCATCCGTACACTTATGGAAGTTTTGTTAATTAAATGAAATGGCATTTAAATCTTTCTGTATAAGCACATTCATTCTTTTGTCGTGGAGGCTTCCCTCATTGAGCAGAGTTCATCTGCACTGATTTTCGTTCCAGTCATTGTGACGGTGGTTGAAATTGTATTTGTATGTAGAAGAGAAATGTTCGACCAGAGTTCTTTCTTCCCTTTTTTTCAAGCCAGAGGCACTGATTGCTATCATTTTTAGGCTGCAAGCAGGCAGTGAATTGCACTGATTGCACCACAGTTTAAAAAACGAGATTTTCGGACAGCATAGAGAAAAGAGGCGGCTGATAAGTCTAAAAAAACTCATGAACCCCACGAACAAGTGGTCTTATCGTGTCTTAGACTTGCTCAACCCAAAGCTTGTTGACAACTTGTTTTTGCCTTTTCTTATCGACAATTGATCGGCCTAAAGTTTGTCGACAACATGCAAATCCAACGGCCGACCACGTTGCAAGTTGTCGACAAGCTTTGGGCCGACAACTTGTCGACAAGAAGACACGAAAACAAGTTGTCGATGAGCTTTGGGTCGAGCAAGTTTCAGATGCGATCAGGCAACTGGTTCGTGTAGTTCTGAGCGGTACTTCCATAATTTATGTGAACTTTTTAGTTTCGGCGTTCGATCTTGTGTATAAAATACTTTTCTATATGAGCACAAAGTCGGGTTCAATCTCCCATGGATGGACGAGGTTTCGCTCGCGTTTTGAAGGAGTTATGTATCATTAGCTCACAGTTATGGGCTGTGTTTTGGCCAGCATTTCTAATTATTTCCCCACTATGTGGCATAACGTTTCCGGAAGGACTTCTGTGTGTTACAACGTCTTGGTGTTGTTATGGCATTCCAGAATGCGCCAGTAGTCGCAGCAGTCATAGTGTTCGCCGCGGTCGCGGTTACAGGATCGATAGGTATTCTTTCTACTATCGTTGCTACTTCCATAATCGTTTCACTATGGTTCATTTTGAAGGTAATCTCGGGTATAGTGCATTTTGTAGGCGAGTATTCGTGCATAAATCGACAATTCTGATATCGAACGCGCTAAGTAAAGAACATTTCAGAATTGTCATGGCGGCGCTTCGTACTGATACGTGTTACCATCTTTACACTAATTTTTTTTTTTGAATTATACGGTAACTTCTTCAAGTCGCAGCCACACAACTTTTTTCTCTATTTTCTCTTGGGTTATTGTTTCTGATGGAACTATAGGAAGGTATTAACATCTTTTTAGTTCATTGGTTTTGTTTAGTTTGTTCTCTTTTTTCATTTTCGATAACTGTATAGCGCGCCATCCAGTGCAATGAAATGTACAGTGGACGTCGATGGAGGTGGCCTTTCCGCGTCCTCGAAAAGCACGCAGCGCGACCGCGCCGCTTGAGAAGCAATCCTCTACGTGACAACAAACTATGCTGTTTTCTTGATAGTTAGTTTTCTTATTAGTTGACATCAAATGTGATGAACAGCTATAAAGAAAACCTAGATTCGCCACTGCGGCGACGACTTCATCGTTGTGAGCGGCGCGGTTGCGCTGCGTGCTTTTCGAGGCCGCGAAGATGCCACCGCCGTCATCGTCGACTGTATTGCTAGAGACATTAACGTTACGCTCTTGTTGATTTTTTTAGAGCAGTCCCACCTTAGCGTCGTTTCTGAGGTTTTTATATAGGCTTCACCGCAAGGAGTTGCTGATCTTAACGGTACACACGGTTGTTCATAAAAACGCCGGAAGTCCCGGTTTTGAGCCTCTTATTCTACGGAGCACTTGGGCGGAGCCTGAGCAGTAGTGCGAGATTCCCTCATCATGTACATCTTTGCTGAAAGGGCGCCACCAGCGCTGTCACTGCGATTTTGAAGTGGAGTTTCCCCTTTGAACGTCGTTTAGATTTGCTGTACGGTCGCTCCTGCTTTGAAAATTAGTTCTTTACCATGTTTTCACCCTCCTAACAGAGCTCCTTTGTGTTGGAACTAGTCTTGAACCGGCTCTCCAATTCTAAACTTGGTTTTATCTGGTGTTTCTTGTATAATTGGACGGGATTCGCTGTTAGAACGTTGTTTTAATTCGCCGTTCGATAGTTAATATGTGTAGCGCATTATCCACACCAATTTTCGCCATGTTTATGACCTAATTCGAGGCGAATCGATTCAAAAATTGTCGTGGTTCTGAGTGGTTCCGAAGGACATTCGTGATTTCCAATTGCTTTCTATGCCTCGCGCTTACGATTCCTTTTTCTTTGAGTATTCAAGCATTGATTGCGACAACTACACGTTATCGAGTTTTCAATCAGCGATAGAATCTCATAAAAAGCGTCTATAAAAGCTGAAGTGCATTTATTCCTATTCGATTTCTTCAAGTGCGGAAGGCCTCCAGTGTGTCTGGACATTTGTTATGAAAGAACTCGTTCATGTGTATTCGATCGTTGGTCGTCCAGTTTCCATCCGTTGCTTCCATGCCTTCACGTCCCTACCCGGTCTATGTGGTGTAACTCGGTTGTTTCACTTTGTCGCTGTCCAAATCGATTTGTCCATACCACTGGTGGACATCATCGAATCATGCAACATAAGCGTGAGAAGCAGTGTTTTTATTGCTTCGGCTAACCACAAAATGTTTGTTTTCACGTGGAAGTGCTAGTAGTCGCGAGGTAGAGATCGCTGTGGGACCAACTTGTTCCCAAAGTCGTTTTTTTCTGCTATGCAGTGCCTTCCAAAAATAGCACGAGATTCGTGAATAATGTAGGCTATATTAGGTTTTTAATATAATTTATTCTGCTTAGGAATATTATACGAACTTCATGTGTGGGAATCTGTTCGAAACTATTTAGTGAAACCTTTTGGGGTTCAGTTAGTCTCGTTCAGCTGCTCATTTGGTATTAGTTTTAGTTTTAGCTTATTTATTTATTTATTTATTTTTCCCTCTTCTATATTTAATTAGTAAACATACACCGATCATGGGAGCTAAATCTGATACTATCAGAGCCAGAATGTCTCATTATTATTTTGCTCTGGCATAGTGCGCCCCCTACGCGAAAATAGCTGAGTATTTATGCAAAAATATGCGTCTCAGACATTTCCACGCTAAACGCAGGACATTTCAGAATTGTTATTACGACGCTTCGTAAGGACGCGGGTTATCACTGTTGCACTAACGTTTTTGGATTACTGTATGTTCTGAGAGTCGCAACCGCACAGTTTCTTGTTTTCTCCAATTTCTCTCGAACTTTTGTCCCTGTTTGTGCGAGTAGGTCCTGAAGGGCAGGGCGAGGGTTTGATTGAACCAATCGCAGACGCATTGTCCACCCACTTTTGCCTCATAAAGATCCACACCCCGCCGTCGGCAATTACAGCTAGATTTCCCTGTTTGCATACTGTTAATTTCTCAAATGTTATGCAATTTATAGTAACGACGCCTCTGAAAATAATTGCTGATGATATATCGTTACTTCTAACTAATACTTATGTAGGACTAGATGTGAAGTAGAACTAGAACTATACGAGGACAGTTTCGACTGTTTTTTTTTTGTAGTGCTTCCCATTATTATTGAAAATGTATCTGCTGCTTGTTTTGGTTGTTTACATTTGCGTATTTGCGTTTTTTCTCGATTATGCATCATTTTTACTACCTGCGGTGGCGGTCAATCAACCTTGCATCGCAGAATATCTCCCTTCTGCTCTGCCGCGCCGCTCCACCTATACCTACGAATACGTACTGCCATCCGGCATTGCAGAGGGGTTTTTCTGTGATATAGAGTTGCTTGACCGACACTGCAAGTTAAGGCTCATTTCCTTGAATATTTCCTAATTTTTTCATCCTTTGCTCTTTTATGACTTGCTGTGAGTGCAAACATCGCAAGATGAATCATACATGTGAATAATTATGTTTTTAATAACAAGCGCTGGCAATCATCACCTTTAAATATTTGTCTGAAAAATTTGTTCCGTGCTTCAACGACAAAATTATGCCATAGCTGTCTCTTAGAATAATGAGCCATCTAACAATTTTGTCCGTTCCTTTCTTGATAGCTTATTCCTGTCCAGTCTCCATAGCTCCTAGAAATTGTGCTGTCGTTTTATTCGCATGCCAATGAAGCATTTTAATTTGCGAAAAGGAAATGAAAGAGGTTTTCTGTCTCATCCGCAGAAAATCCAATTGTTCGAGCGCCTTTGTTCTCGTTATTGTCGCTTCTCGGCATAGATTAAATCACATTACTGGCAAGGAACACTGAAATGTGGTTAGATGCTGCCTTGCTTGAGCTGTGCTCTTTGAGGGTGGATGCGCTCCGGAGCAGAGGATTAGTGAGTGCATTCCTTCACTTCAAGGAGATTTGCTGAGGAGTTGGATGGGAGGTAAGTTCTCTTCTTTTCTTGTTTTATTTGCTAAAAGAAGCGCACGTTTGTTATCTCTTTTATGAGCGTTCTTTCGTTCTGTAACTGCAAAATCATTATCTCTGGTCCTGTTCTCTTTTCCTACTAATTCTCGAACTCTACTTCAAGACCTATGAAAGCATTGACCGGGAGCTCTTCTTCCTTGAGTTGTCATGGCAAGTGCTGCCAGCCTTCTCATCTTCTGACTTGGTAAAAAAAAGGTAATTTCCGAGCGGCTAGGAGTACTTTGCTGTCCATGACATCATGCAATAGAGAATCTCCGCGCCATTTGTCGTTCGTCGCTTGCTATGCATGAGAACCGCTTGGCAAGAGGCTCTTAAAAGTTCTTACATCGAAGCATTAACGTTTTTTTTGTGCAATCGCCATGCATTAAAACGTGCGACGTGCTTGTGTCAGCTGCAGTGATAGATGCCCTGTGAGGTTGGCGATGAGTTTTTGCTGCATAATTGAGAGAATTCGGACAGCTGTCGATGTAACAGCTTCTGTCTGTGTGTGCGTGCGCTGTCAAGTGTTTCTAAGCTATTCGTTCAGCTGTTCTTATCACATTTTGATGGTGGTCACTGCTTCCAGCTGTATTTCCTGCTCCCAGCTGTCATTGCTGTCTAATATCCAGATTTTTGGACCTGCTTATCTTTAAGAAGTGCAACTTCAAAGGTAAAATCAGTGATAGCCCCGTTTTTTTTTCTGATTCCTTACTGATTTTTTAGTTGAGTGTCCAATAACATTACCCTGCTGTGATTATTTGTCTCCCAGTCATAGCAGTGTCACGAGTTTCTCCATTTTCTCCTTACCTACGATGACACTATTATAGTGTGTTTCAAACGCGACGATAGTTGAGTATTTGTGCACAATGTCTGTTTTTCTCTCCACCCTCTCCAATTTCTGCGCTTTTTTCCGCGCCCTTCTTCTCTGTGGCATTTCTCCAACTTTGTTCACCAATGAGACAGACTATATGATCACTAGATTTTTGTTTTTTGCTTGCTGTTAGAGTTGCAGTCCTTGTCGAAAAGATGGGCGGATTGCGTGTGCGATTTCATAGCGTTGCGGTCGCAGAATCGCGGCGGGATCTACTCGACCCTCTTAAGGGCCTTTCATACATTTGCCGCGGCGGCGGTGGCGTCACCGCGGCAAAAGTGGCTGCGCGGCAAATGTTGTCGCCGGGCTGCAAAATACCCCCATGACCAATCACTGCCGCACGTCGCTGGGCGACGTAGCCGAGCGTCGCCGCAGCAGAAAAGTATGCAAGCTCTTGCCGCCGGACCCTTGCCGCGGCGACGCCGTCGCGACGTCGCTGGCCTATGCTTAACCATGGGCGACTGCCGCCGCGGCAAAAGTATGAAACCCACTTTACTTGGAACATGCTGTCTTCGTATCCCTCGCTCAGGTCCCGACACAACTCTGCAGTCACGAAAATGGTCTTTTTTTTTTTGAAGAGGACCGCAGATTCATGTGCATGGATCTAGCGCCAGACCAATTTCATCATATCACTGCAATTCTTCCATGCGGGGAGTTCACCTGCCTCTTCACTCCTTCCAAGTTTACTGCTTTGCTTTGATTATTTTTTCTCTTGAGTTTTCTCGACAGCTTTTCATACATATGTTTGGCTATAATCTTCAAAGACATGTTGTGGAGCACCCCTTTGCATCGAATAAATGAATAAATAAATAAATGTGATAGGATGAATAATTATGAGTTTTTTTTTCTGGCGATATTCCTATAGGCGCTTTGGTTGCTTTTTTTCCTTAGAAGTAATCTACTCTGTTCACTGCAGAAGAATGCATTTACTTAATAGTATTCTTTTTTCTATAGCATGTTCTACGAACTCGAGAAAATAAAGACCCCATTGGTCATTTCGCTATCTCATCTGGAGATCTTCGGTAGTAGAGCAGTACGCATATTGTAGCAAAAGAAGGCTTGATAATTATGCGTCAACGTGACATACTGGACTCTACTGAGAAGAACTTATTCTTCTTCTCGTGACTCTCCCTTGTTCTGTTGTGAATTTCGTACGAATTAAAGCTGCTGAAACAACGCCCTGATATTTCTTGAATTTTGGTGTGGAACTATTGCTACTTGATTGCTATTAGTCTTCAGAATTTTAAGTCTCCATTTCATGACGGAAACACTCTGTTTTTGTCCACAGCACTGTATCTGTTTTTTGGTCTAATCTATTCCAAAAGCGGCAATAGTCAAATGCCTAGAATCTGCATTTCTCAGTTGTTCCTCCTCATACCACACTTTCCCTCGCTCTTCTTTTCCCTTACGTCTCTCCAGCTATAATTTTCGACGAAGCGGACCATAACATCTTCTCATCCGTTCAAGTAGCCTCACACAACACTTCTCGATAAGCGCATCATATGCACTCGACATAAAGTGTTTACGAATTGGCCTTAAACTGGTCTCCTAAGAGAGCTGCTCGATTTACGCTGCCAATATATGCTGTTTCTCCCGTTAAATGGCAGGAGCCTTATCCTCGCGAAGCAATGTGTGTAACGCCAATGTCGACTTGCAATTACTGGTACATTTTGAATGGTATGCTACTTGTGAATTGTATGTTTTATGAAAATTGTCCATAATTGCTGTGGAAACTGGGTGAAACGTAATTTTAGGGCATGAAGAAAAGAATGTCATGTCCTCTTTCGGCATCGCGGCAGCGTTCACAAGATTGCGTGAATATTGCTCAGTCGCACTTCATTTATTAGAAATGTCTTTTTCAGCGTGTTCTCATGTCAGTTCCTATGGCATTTGGTTAATAGAGGTGTCGGTTTCGTATTTAGATTGACAGCTTGTCTTGTTCAGCGATGTATGAGGAGATATAGTTCATGGTTTAGCTTATTGAACTTTTGGTATACTTTTTTTACTATGGTATCTTTCCCTTAGACAGCTGTAATTATAGGCAGTGCTTCACTTCACCTCATAAGTTCATAAGGATTTGTACATAAATGAGCTTCCGAGAGCGATGGCACACGTGAGAGTATTGAAACCACTGGGAACCTTGTATTCTGAAGGGATGCTGGGCCGAAAGCAAGTTTACTGGCCACTTTGGAGCATTTCGCTTATATTACTGGAATCAGCTCGTCGAGCTTTCATGTCTCAGATTCTGTCAACAACTCAGATCCGAGAATGAGGTGATATACTGCCTTTATCCTGCCTTTGTCTTTGTGATTCCCTGGGATACGCAATCGACATCTCTGTTAGCCGAATGCTACAAGAACTGACATGATAACGTACTGTAGAGGACATTTCTATTGAGTGAAGTGCCACTAAGCAATATTCACATAATCCTGTGAATGTTGTTATGCTCAAGAAGGCGTGGAGTTCTTCTGGTGTCCTACAATTATGTCTCACACAATTTTCAGAGCAATTATTGACAATTTTTCCGTAACTTGCGGTTCCCAAGTGAAATACTATTCAGAATGTGCCAGTAGTTGTACAGTGACCTTCAGTTTACATATTATATACCGCGAAAATGGCGGGATGAATGGATATTGACGGATTTCAACGCTGAGGTAATTACCTGGTAAATTCTCTTTGAGAGTTGTCCATATTTTCCGAAGATTACAATGTTAAGGCAAACCAGATGGGGGAGTACTCCCCTATTCTTCTCGAAGAGTGGGCAGGGCCATGTACTAATCATTACCACGGAGGGTTAACCAGTTGTAGGGTATATGGTGAAGAATAGCCCTACTGTAGTTTAATAGCTCATTTTAGACGTTATCGCTTTTATTCGCTGTATTATTATGCCTCGTTTGAGACTCACATAAGCTGTGATTGGTTGGCTTTCTGCCGACCAATTACAGTGCATTTTTGGTTGATGCCTTTCAGCTTCCCTGGTATGGACTTAAAATTTATTTATTTGTTGGCATCCACTTTATAGATAGGAATTAGACAAGGTTAGACTGGAAATAAGTCATCGCGACCGATTTCGCTCCACTGTTTTCATAGAGCTGAGGGAAGGAGGAGGGGGGGGGGGAATGGGGAAAATGAGTTCATCATCCAGGATTCTCCTATTCCTCACCTTGCCTACTGAGGAATTGCTGATGTCATCACTTTGTAATCCTACATTTTGGCTCAGTGGAAGATTATAGAACACTTTGGATATTGCGGCCTTGTTTTGCTCGCCAGTATTTATAGTGAAGTTTGCTCAGTTATTTTCCTGGATTTTTTGTATCGAATACGTGAAAGATGTGTGATTTGGATTCTTTCAGCTATGTCCTTGAAATTCATGGAATTCCATGCTGTTTCTGGTTGTCTTTACAGCTACTTATGATGTCAAGTGTGTTGTCGTGTGGACGAGATGTGTTTAAGTGCGCATTTTTACTTTTAGCGAGAAAATATTGGTTCAGTAGGATTTTTTTCGCTGAAGTTGGCGTAAAATTTGTGAAGGGAAGTTGGAACAGGACATTTCTTGTGGATAGAAGGCGCGCAACGTTTACAGCTGTTTTGAAGTGATTCATTTAGTTTTGACCACTCATCTGGTCTGTTTGATCTATCCTCTCAAAATTCTCTTCCTACGTTGTTATTCTGCTTTTCGGGACGTTTGTCGCACATCATTTTGCCGCCTTGGTAGGGAGGGGCGTGTCTCTAACCGTCTGCGCTTCCCTCATGTTTGGTGTTCTTGTCATTGCTTTCAGAGGAGATACTAATGTCATGATGGCACAGACTCTGCCATTCTACATCTCTCTCTCTCTCCCTCTCTCTTTCTCTCTCTCTCCTATCTGCATCTGACAAATAATTTCCGCAATGTCTTCTGGAATTGGACATATCCGTGTTTTCCACGGATTCTCTGGATTGTCGTTTTTTTCACCACTTCTTCAGTTAACTCTTTTTTTAATCGAAAGTGATCCGAAAGGTATAAAGTCATCGAAACAGGCTCTTCTGAATGAGATCCTGAACGTTATAAGAGGAGGAGCGGGTGATAAATCCAATCCTAGTAGAAATCCTGTTTTTCGGAGGCAAGGCGTCGTAAGATTCACAATAGGCAATGCGTTTAATGCATTGCTGCTATGAAGCTCATTTTAAGCTGTTGTGCATTAGTTGTTTTGATGAGCGCTCATCTTCGTTGTGTGTTTTGCGCCTTTCGCTTCCGCTTAGACTCCTTCAGTTTCTATTCCTTTTGATTCGCTTACATTTACAATTTGCAGTTTATTAATCACTAGTAATCCTTGCTCATCCACAGCATTATTTGAAAATGGCTAAAGGCTCCAGAAGTATTGTTACCAATGAGGAAAGTTTTGTAGTATCAGGCTTTCCTAGTCAGAAGTTGTTTATGAGGTGATAGTTGTAGCCTGAGGAGCAAATTGCTGAGCATTTTGATATGAAGGCAGCAGCAAGCTGTTGATTGACTGACTATGGCTGTCCTCCTTTTTAAATGGAATTCGTCAGTTCTGATGAGCACTGTTTAATTATATGTAGATGAATTCCTACATTTAGCATTAGGGAAGCTGGTAGACAAGAGAGGCGCACAGCCGTCTGCCTACTTAATTCTCTGCTCTTACTTAGGCGCTGCTTAAAGGCACTGTCCCATTTCAGAATCATTTTCTGAGTTTTCCATATTAGAAGAATCTCCAGTGGCTGCTGATCAGAATGGTATATGTGGTTCCGTTCACAACTGCCGAAAAAACCCTGTTTTCGACACCCAAATCTGGAGGAGCCAGTGGGCGGAGTCGGGGGAGGAGCAAAACTTTCTCTGGTTATTTCACCCCCGGGATGGCACTTTCTGGGGATAATCTTACTCATCTAAGGAGTTCCTCATCCATTTCCAAACAGAATAGAAACTGCGTCTCATGTGTTGCCAGCAATGGAGCAAGGATGTGGAAACCCTGCAATCTCGCCTTGGCTCCTCCAGCTAGCTCGAGATTGCAGGATTTCCCCACGAGGTACTCCCTTGCTGGCAAAACATGAGACGCAATTTCTATTCTGTTAGGAAGTGGATGAGGAACTCTTTCAATGAGTAAGATTATCCTCAGAAAGCGCGCTCCCGGGAGTGAATTGATCTAAAGGGGCCCAGGCCCCGCCCACGACTCCGCCCACTGGCTCCTCCAGAATAGGTGGTCAAAACGGGGTTTTTCGGCGGTTTTGAACGGAATAACGTATACCATTCTGATCAGCAGCCACTGGAGATTTTTTTAATGTGGGAATCTCAAAAATGATTCTGAGTTGGGACGGTGCCTTTAAGCTAACAAGGGGGGATACTTTGTCAGTGTGGCCATTCAAAGCGGAATTTGTACTCCTTAATGCAGCTTGCTACGCTGATCTCTGGGCTTGTTTTCAAAATTCCCGAGTTCTCTCTCTTGGATGAGTTTTGCCCATTTTTGGTGCTCGTGAACAGGTTTAACTTAGTGTACAATTCTGGAATAGCTCCATAGGTGGAATACCCCGACACAGAGGCTCCGCCCACCTTCACTTTCAGGCAGGATCCAGAAGGGACCATCACTTTGGGAACAGAGGGGGCGGGGCGAATGGTGTTCATGACCTCATTTGAGGCTTCCAAAAGTGCCGATTAGAAAATATTAATAGGAATTCAGTATACCGTTGCATGAGCTCTGAAATGGTAACAAACATGCGTTCACAAGTTTTTCCCCACCACGGATCGATTCAGTGCCGAAGTACTGGAAAATTGAAAAGTAGGGTTCGGTCGGGAGGCTGTCACGGACGGAAGGATGAGGATTGGAGAAAAGTACGGTTATACGGTTATAGGCCAAGGTTTGCCCTTCACAGCGGTGCAGAGCAGGAGTCCCGAGAGAACCCGCATCCCTCTGCCATTTTCGCCAAAGTTGGCGAACTTTTCGCTACACTGATATTTGTGGCCTTGCCGTAGGCTACAGAAAGAAGAAATCGCGGATCTAGTTAATCTGTGAGATTCTCCTTCTTGTGTACTTTCAGAACATATGTGATATGCCGAGAAAATTTCTCTATCCGAAGCTGGAAATTTTTGTGAATTTGGGAAAAAATTCAAGGTATGCCAACTTTGCGCACCTACCGAGCTCAGGAGAAACAG
>JARK01001543.1:121430-138709 GCA_000688135.1 Ancylostoma ceylanicum
CCCCCCCCCGGTCCTCACCAGTGACGAGTACAACCTTCACGACAACCTTCACTTTAGCAAAGGCTGTCTCCCTACTATTCCACCTATGAATAGCTCTTTTAAAACCTCCGAAGCCTTCAAGTACCCGTTGCATACGCGCTGTGCTTCGTGTGAAACAGCTTGCACTGTGTGCTATGCTCTAACACCTCATAGAGGTGTGAAAGCTTTTTTTGTTGATGGCCAGCCACGTAGGCATGCGTTTGACAGAGTGTTGCACCGATGTCCATACAATACATTACTCCTGTAAATGTCGTTGTTATATTGTGTTTTTTATGGTCTAGGTATTGTATTCGCTCTTACGTATATTGGAAACGTTGAAAGCCACCACATATCCCCCCGCATCGAGATCCGAATCGCTTCTGTTATAGATCGTAATGCGATAGCCGCCGGCGTCGGTCCATGGTACGTTTCACCGCTGAAGTGATGCGACGGCCGAAATACCACTATTTGATCGTGGTTACCCTATTATGTGCTGGATACTATGTATTCATTAATAGGTAAGTGAGATTTTCCGCTTCGTTTTGCCGTTTTCTTCAGTTTTTCAGGAAAATTTGACGATCGCAGTAAGCGGAAAACTATCATTTAAGAAATACGTTTCACATGCGGATGTGTGGTTTGATAGCGTGGCATCTGTTTGCAGCGCTGTTTAGCCCCGAAGGGTGACTTACCTAAAATACACGTGCATGAATTGAGTGCTTCTCTATTCCTGTCAGTGATTTGTGTCAGTTGTCGGGAATGTTCAGAGTGGAGCTAGGTTGCTTAAAGCGGTCGTAGTGTTTTTTTTTTGCATTATTCTTCGCTTCAGTTTTGATGTCTCTACGACGCAACTGAAGTTAATTTTCTGAGAGGTTTGAGTAATTGCCTGTAATGAGAGCAGGGGGGGGGGGGGTTTTTTTTAGGGTTTTNTGGAGCTAGGTTGCTTAAAGCGGTCGTAGTGTTTTTTTTTTGCATTATTCTTCGCTTCAGTTTTGATGTCTCTACGACGCAACTGAAGTTAATTTTCTGAGAGGTTTGAGTAATTGCCTGTAATGAGAGCAGGGGGGGGGGGGGATTTTCTTAAGGTTTTGACAGAACTGGAGCATTTTGATTGATGCGGCCGGTATGACGATTTGACACCCGAGATTGCAAGAAAAAGTAACCGCAAAGGACCTCCTGAGTCTCGCTCGGTTGTACGAGGGTGTGGTTAAAGCACAGCATTGTACACTAGGTGCTTTGTGTGACAAATTTTATGTCCACCAGGCTGCAGATATTTATACCTGCCTAGGGTGAAATGCAAAGGAATACACCATCCTGTCGAGAAAATTGAGCTCATTGCGACAAAGTTAGCACTGTCCCACTTCAGAATTGTTTTCGAGGTTCTTAAGGGGAAAAATAACACTTTTTCGCCCCTTCCTTGGAGGCAAAGGCGATTTCTCGACAAGCTTTAACTGCCAGTAAATTGCCAGCAAAAAAAGGCGAGAGCAAATTGTTGGCAATTTTGTACGTCTACCACTCTCTCAGGCGAAAAAAAAAACGGAAGAAAGTTGTCAACAAGCTTTGGAAAAGGTAACTTGCCAGCAAGGAAGGATGGCAGCAAGTTGTCGACAAGTTTATACGGCCGCAACATGCCGGAACAAAAAAGTGAAAACAAGTTGTAGACCAGCCCTTGGATTGATAGTATCACTGGGACAAGGAGAAAGCAAGTTGTCAACAAGCTTAGGGGCGAGCAAGTTGTCAACTAGCCGAGAGGACAGCAAGTTTCAGATGCCATCAGAAACTTGTTCGGCGAATGCCAGCAAAAATGAATGTCAGCAAGTTGTTCTAAGGGTTCTGAGACGATATTCCCGGGAATGCCGTAGTACCATCTGAATGTTAGTACTAATAATACAAGCACAACCCCAGTTACAGCTTCCTTTTTATTAAAACAGTAGTTTTCTAACTACCTAAGAAGGAGAAGTATTTTTCGACAACTAACACAAAGCAAGCTTCACCATGTCCCTTTCAACGATCTTCTTGTATCTATCCTCGCCTTCCTCGTTCCCGAGATCCTTAAATCTATTCTCATTTCCCTCTTTCCCCTTTTTTCATTTTATGTTTGCTTTTTCTTAGTTTTTAGTTGTGGCATGGAGCTTTTGCAAAATGTTCACTGCAGTTTTGGTGTAGAGTTTTTTTTTGTTGACATTAACCCATGCGGTGTTGTTAGGGAATAGCACAAGTAGTATGCAGGTTTACCCAGTCACAAGTTTTTTTTCTTGCTGAAACTGAAAGGAGTGCAGCGCCAATGGAAGTGTTCGCTTGTGAGGTGGGGTGTGTTATCTGTGAGGGATAGTTCATGTGTTGCAAGCGATAAAGAAGCCCCAGGGCTCGGATGGGTCATTGAAATTACTCGTGGTAAACGGGTTAAAGTACCAAAATTTACATTTCACTTGGTACACCATCAACATATTTACCCATACGTGATGACTATACCCAGCTGTTACCCATGGGTAATCAAACCCATTGAAATTACCCATGCTAAACGCGTTAAAGTATCAATATTTTCTTTTCACCTGGTACCCATCAACATCTTTACCCATACGTGACGTCTACGCCCAGCTGTTACTCATGGGTAATCAAACTCAGATAAGATTACCCATCCTTCAAATGATACATCCGAGTCCAACAGGAATGAGTAAACCTCAGAGATTTTGAGAGGATACGTATTAGTATAAGTCAGAAAATAATCGCCGCTATGTTGTAAGCAGTTATGCTGGCGCGCTCTATTGATAATCAGGTATTTCTCCTCACGTAGTTGACTGTTCACTGGGTAATTTTTCGTGGAAAACACACTCCAGCACCAATTATCCACGCCGGAAACCTTCTTTCCTGTGAAATCTTTTTCAGTTCCAAAAAAGTGCCAGCTGGACAACGTGGTTTTTGTGCAGCTGGTGACCAGCTGCAGTGGGTTCTCCTGAAAAACGACGGTTTCACACCAGCTCTTCGTGGAAGCGGTCTAGTTTCTGGGGAATTAGCAGCTCATTTCTAATTCCCCACTGGGCTGTTGTCCTCAAGCAGTGCTGATCAGCTCATGCTCTGCCCTGACGCCATTTGATGGGGGGTGGAAGCAATGATTTCCATGGGTGATGGGGTGTGGAAGCAAAGATTTCCATGGGTGCTGCACTTAAGAAACTGGAAGATTTGTATGCAAGTTTTAGCATGGTACTTCACTTTGCAAAGCACTTTGGAGAGTGCCCAGGATTAGAGCACTTGAAGGAGTTAAGTTACCCGCTGCACTATTTTCACATACCTTGCACGGGCATCTCACTTAGTGATGGGAGGAGGAGAGGGTGGGGGTTAGCAACAGAATGTGTTTTATGTGGCGTGCCTAGTGTTAGTTATCCATAGGACATTTTATATTAGATTTTTTAGAAAATATTTGCGTGCGTCAGACGCACGCAGTCCTTCGCAAGACAATTTTTAAAATGAAAATCAGGTAATTTGGCGTGTACATTATGGATTAGAATCGTGCACGACGCTACGATTAAGCCGTAACACAGCAGGCGCGAGTGTATCACCTTCATTTCGCTTCCGCAACCTTCATCATGAAGTTGCACGCACGCATCTAGATGTAACGCACGCACGCACGTATCTCGCTTGATGTCGCCTAACCTGTTGCGCAGAAGTCTGTACCTCAGTAAGAGGTGCGGTCGCGCGCGATTGCTTTGTCGCAGGTTGTGTCCTGCTGCTATATCCTCGAGAAGTAATGCGGTTTCGATCGCTGCGACCGCTGCTGTACTGGTTTTGATGCGTATCGATTGACCGCTGACGACACCCGCGACCGCAACAGCGGCGCTCCGCCCACAATCGATTTGCACCAAAATAAGTGTCGCAGCAGTCGCTGCGATTGAGATACTTTGCGAGTCTAAGGAGATGCAAGCGCGATTTCAGATCACCGGGGACGTAGACTTTGTAGGTAACCAGCTGTATTTATAGTTAAGTAAACCTGATAAGGTTGTTATACCCAAAGTAAGTAGTCTTCTGCGTATCTAGGGTACTCTACCGTATTGAGTACAGTAATCTGATGTTGTCCAATGTGCTGAAGCTGGGGCTGGTTTCAGTTTTCTCTTTCTACGCAGCTATCGATCGAATCATTTGTATACCTATGCATTAAGGCCGTTCAATCGTTTATCGCCTGCTGAAAAGGAGTTGCTGCGACCTATTCCCTATGGGAATGTAAACGAGCAGTCACCATTTATATTTATTGGTTTGTTTACACTTTTTATGCTCATGGTGGCCAGTTGACGTCAACTGCCCATTTCTGTGGATTTCAGGAGGTGTCCCACGTTCCGGGACAACGCTGATGCGTGCGATGCTTGACGCGCATCCGGACGTGCGCTGTGGTGAGGAGACACGGATTATTCCTAGGATATTGGGTCTTCGAGCGCAGTGGAGGAAGAGTGAGAAGGTTTGGCTTTGTTTTTTTTGTGCTTAGGAACAGTTGTCGATTTTTTTTTGTTGAAATGAGCTTTGACGACTTTATTACATGCAGTTACTCTACGAAATTACTGCTATTTTGTTCTTCCACTCTAAAGGTTCCTCCCATTGAAATAGCAGCTTGAGCTTTTTGTGGGCAGAGCTTCTTTCCTTTCCAGTTTTCCTGCACCATTTGTTATCAACCAATGGGGTCTAACGTCTAATCTGGGGGAAAACTCGTCCACTTGAAACTGCGTTGACTTTTTTAAGGGCAGAGCTTCTTTGCTTCTTTCCTATCCAGTTTTGCTGTGCTATATTTCATAAACCGATGGAAGCTAACATCTAATCTAGAGAAAACTCGTCCACTTGAAGCACCATCTACCTTATGGGGCAATTTATATCATATGCGTGTGTGCATCAGACATGCGCAGATGCACGCAAGTAATATGTTGCAAGAGCACTTTGTGGCCAAGTTTTCGCGATTGTGGGTCGCTGCTGTAAAAGCGTTATAACCCACAACTAGTAAAATCCTGGCCCTGAGTGCATAATTGAGGTTTACCCAAGGTGAAAGTCTCGACGTCCGTGGTAACAATGGGTAAACTTGAGGGGTGTTACCCTGAGTAATCTCACTTATGCGTGCGGCCCCTGATGGTTTAACATCAATCATTTCCTTGCTCACTCCCTGGCATGGATATGGGTAATTTTTACCAGATGCGTGCGTCACACGCACGCGTTGGTTTACATGGGATCCTCCGTCAGGACCGACTAACCTGGTATGGTATATTATGGCCGAGAATACCGCAATGGCGCGAACACGTGCGTCATCCCTACGTCTGGACTGCGTCAGTTGCGTGTAGGCCTTTTGATTCGCACGCGTGACGTACGCACGCATCTGATATAAATTGCTCTACAAGTGAGGCTTCTACTCGATTGTGAGGTAATTTATATTGCTTGACCGCTGTGAATGGCTTGCGCCGTCGCGAATGCCGGTGCCCTCCTATTTGGGGCCGCATACATCAATAAGATTACCCAAACCACAAAAGTTCACCCATCGTTAACGTGGGCGTCAATGCGTTTACCTTGGGTAATCTCAATGATGCATCAAGAGTCTGAGCTTTTACCTGGTTGTCATCCAGAGTCTGAGCTTGGACCTGGATGTATCTCTGAGATTACCCAGGGTAGAAGTTGATCGTGGGTAAGTTTGCGGTTGTTAACATTTTTACCATGAGTATGATTCATGCAGCTGCACCTGGATGCTTCACTGAGATTACCCAGGATAAGTGTTTGTTTCCTGTGTCAATGATGGGTAAACTCATGTAGTGTTAATACGTTTACCCTGGGTAATCTCAATGGTACATGCAGCCTCCGGGGTGTGAGAACAGGCAATTAGCTACTTTCATCTATCAGAACAGATAATTAGCCTTTAACGTTGCGAATTTGGTAGCAATTGAGCAGTGGCCGCTTTCCTGAGTTTATTTCAATACCTATATCAGAAATAAAGTCGATTCGAACCCGTTCATAAGTTTTAGCGGTCGTTTCACTGAAAATCAGGGAACTTTCCATATTTATATTGTTTATTTAAGGAATGGAATCGTCTACAACAAGCGGGTGTTACCAATGAAGTCATTAAAAGTGCAATAGGATCTTTCATAATCCAGGTTGGTCTTTTTTTCCATTTGACCTACCTTTCTTACTGTGCGAAGTTAGGTGGTAGTTGAGTAATTATGTGTTGAGAGGTTAATTTGGCGTAATTCAAGGTAATTGCCGGGCATGGCGCTCCGGCTCCACGTCTTTGTAATAAGGATCCATTTACGATGAAGTCTGCTGCATTCTTGTCGGAAATGTTCCCAAATGCTCAATATATTTTCATGATTAGGGACGGAAGAGCTACTGTACATAGTATCATATCGCGAAAGGTATTGTAGACGTTGTACTACTAGTTAGGTTACTTGTAAGCTGGAAATTACTATGTTAAGGTGACCATAACCGGGTTTGACCTAAACGACTATCGTCAATGCCTGACGAAGTGGAACACCGCGATCAGTGCAATGAATGATCAGTGCGAAGCTGTTGGCGACAAATGCCTCAAGGTATTTATTGATTTTTGTAGGTCAGAATGTTTGGCTAGAGCTCCAATTAGATTTTTAGGTTTATTATGAGCAGCTAGTTTTGCATCCGGAAGCGCAAATGCGACGGATCCTGAATTTCCTCAATTTGCCGTGGAATTCCAGCGTTCTGCACCATGAGCAGTTCATCGGCAAGGATATTTCCCTGTCGAATGTGGAGCGGAGCTCGGATCAGGTGGGGTTTTGTTAAATTTTATGGATTACTGTAATGATTACTGTATTCGTAAGTGTTTGAAGTGAGCGATTTCAGGTAGTGAAGCCTGTAAATATGGATGCGTTGACGAAATGGGTTGGAGCATTCCCAGATGATGTTGTGAAAGACATGGACGAGATCGCTCCGATGCTTCGGCAACTTGGGTACGATCCGACGGCAAATCCACCGAGTTACGGTAGGTTTTAGTTGTGTGTAATTGCACAACAATGGAGATGCATGCTGTAACAGGGCTGTATGTGGATGCGAGTACATATCAGTGGCGGATGCAGGGTGAGGGGGCGCCCCCCCCCCCCACCAGAATAGGTCACCAAATTTTTGAAATTGCTTGACAATACAAAAAAATCTTGTATTAGTTTATTCTTATTATTATTTTATAAATATTTTTTTATTAATTATTATTGTTATTATTATAAATATTTTTTATTAATTTAATTTTCTGTCTGGGTCCCCAGAACGGTGGAGACCCCAATTTTTTTCCAACGCTCCCCCCCCCCTCCCCCCTCCCGCCCACTCTGGGGCCACTGATGCATATATCTATATATGCTTGTGATCAGCTCTATCGATTGGTTCCGTTGACGCGGGTGCAACTCGTCCAGGGAGGGTGGGGGCGTGGCCTAGCTCACCTCCGAAAAAAAATGCTAAAATCCGTAGTATGTCTATTTGTATGTGTGTATGTAGGAGTTGTTAAAGAATTAACGTGCACATGTGAAAGTCTGGAGTGGAACGTTTTATCTGGAGAGGGCGGCATGGCCAAGGTCTGCGATTGGTCAGTTATTCTGCCGCCCAATCGGAGAGCTCGGCCCCGCCGCCCACTCCAAGTTTAACGCACCAAACCCATGAAAGTCCCAGTCAAGTTGCAAACAAATGAAAAAAGTCGGATTTTTGGTTGGTTTTAGTTTTGTAGAATGCTACTGGGGAAAGTTTAAATATACTGAAATTTACTGGATCTGACAAGCCAACGTCAGAGATTTGGCAGGAATTCGACCTTTACTAGAGCAATCTGACGTGTCTGTGCACTTTTGCATAGCTAGGGGTTTCTAGATTCCCTGTGCTGTATTCATCTGTGACTTGGAGCTATTTTGACTAGTCACCTCATAGAAATGCCGTAACATTTGACGTTTTTGTGATGACTACTGCTTTGCAGTGTCATCATACGGCATGGATGACATGCCATGACCTTTTTTGCTTCGATGCTCATTTGCACTCAACTGTCCAGCGCGTCCAAATCAATAATGCTGGGTTGTTGTAATGTCAATCAGTCACAGTTTATGGGATGTAAAAAGCGAGATGTATCCATTTCATTATGCCAACTGTTGCTGGGGCCAGCAAATAGCCAGTTTGCCAGGGAGTAGTGGATGTAAAATGAGCGGTGGATTGAATATCCTGGCTGAAATGGTCTCTATCAGGGAATATCCTTCGGAAAAACATGTTGTTCTTGGTTCCAGAGGACTTTTTTATCCTTACATGAAGTTTTTTTTTCTTGGAGATTTAGAATGTGAGCACACATAGATAGCCTTTTACACTTGATATGATTCAATATTGTCACATATATCCCGTCTACGGATACACCCGCATGCGCGGCGTCAGGCCATTTTGCCCTTTTAAACTTGGAGAAAAGGGCCAAATATGGTCCAAAAGATGCCCCAACTCATTTTAGCACCTTATTGATCGTCTTAGATCAAAGTTAAACGGTCCGTTCTGGGAAAAGTCCGGGAATAGCGGTTTTCTATACACTCCTACCGGGGCCTGAGGCGCGCGGGTGCCAAGTGAACGATAATCAATATGTCCAGCTGAACACACAGGATTATTAGACACTTATCATCTGCACGCGTCAGGCCCCGGTATGAATATGTATAGAAAGTCGCTGCTCCCGGTCTTTTTCTTCTAAGGACTGGTCACCTTTTACCTAAGATGACTAGGAAGGTGCTACAGTCAGTTAGAGCACTTTTTGAATTATGTTTGACTGCTTCTTACCGAGTTCAGAACGCAAAACGAACGTTCAGAACGCCTGACGCTATGCGTGCGAGTGGTAAGTGTCCGTCGACGAACGCACAACCTATTACTGGGTCAGGTTTTTGCGATGGGTCACACCATGTGTCCTTGGCAGATCTTACGACCGGACTACTATTATCGAATGTGTTTTCACTGTTTTACTTGATAGACTGTAAGTTGTGGTTCATAATCAGGCTGAGATTATAACCTGTAGCTTGAAGTTGTTCCTACAGTTGTTTTGTTGGGAAAATTGAGTTTATATCTTCCATGAAAATTCCTAAATTCCTTGCCATAACTGCGTTGCCTTATAGGTGAACCTGATGAGTCAGTGGCAAGAAAGACAGAAGAAATTCGCAAACACGGACATGAATGGTACAAGAAAGCTGTTAGTGTAGTGAATGATCCAGCCAGAGTGGATAAACCACCAGAGAATTAGCATCAGCGTAGCTAGGTAGGTGTCTCGCGCACCGTTTGCCATCATTTTTCTTTCTGCAGCCTCAGCTCTGTAAAGAGTTTCACAAGCCAGAGCTTTGCAAATGATGTTGTATTTCTAGTTGTTTGCAATGGTTCAGTGTGTGTTTTCTTTTGTTTATATTTGTTACTGAGTGATGACTCCATTGTTTGTATACATATCGATTTTGCTTTGCCGTTCTAAATGGTATGTAACACGTAAGACCCTGATGTCATTTCTAAGTATTCCTTTCACAGAGCTTTCTTTTCATTTGTTTTCTGGAAAATTGTCCCCAAGTCCCAAGGGACAAAAATTTTGAGAACTTTCGGGGTTTTGACCGAGGTAACCTCAATGTTCTGCTGCGCTAGGAGCGAATGAGGCTGTTGAGCAGACAGAGGAATACAACGGGGAAAATGCTTGAAGGAAGTTCGAAATAGATATGCGGTATCAATGAGAAATGCACAGACTTCATTGTGGGTCCAGAAATCTCGATTAGCGCCAGTTGGCTGTTGCATGAAAATCGCATAAAATCTGCATGTGATTTTCGTGATGCACACATCATGCAAGTCACATGCAGATAACTTCTCAGACATGTATGAATATCTTCCATTGCTGTAGTGTTTTGTGTTGTTACAAAAGTGCGATTGTATTGAATCTTGTTCTGAACGTTCAGCTGAACAGAATTCATTCCGGGTAAGGTCTTCATTGTATGTTTGAGATATGAATAGATACTAGTGAGATGTATGCGTTTCGATTGAATAAAATCTGTGATAAATATTTCAATTGCGGTGTTTTCTTTGCATTAATATGTTGTTTGGAGCTTGCTGTTCTACTGTCAGCCATTTTATGGGGAATTTTTAGACATCGTACCAGAATGATGCGAATTTGATGCAACCTACATTCTGGAATGATGCAAGTTTGATGCAGTCTACATTCTAGAGTGATTAAAAAAAGGCTAGATATGGCATGTGCTAACTCAGTTACCATAACAATTTTATAATCATTAACCACAAAGTAATACAAATAATATGATGCAAAAATAAGTCTACCACATAGCAGTGCTATTTTTCAACGATTAGACATGGTCAGAGACGCAGAGGAGCAGTTCCTGCTCCTCTAACCCATGCTGCTTCAACGAGTGATGATACAAAAATAAAATCTAACCGGAAATTAATAAGCGAACAGCGACCGAATGCATTACTGAGGTTACCCAGGGTAAACGTGCTTTTGCTGACCGTTAACAGGGCGTAAACAAGTTGACCGTGGGTAATCTCAATGCTGCATCCAGGCCCAGGATGCATTGAAACACAAGTCAAACTAGCCAATGAATTTCCCGTGTGCAATTGACATCAATCAATAATGACAAGAAAGATATGTAAGGGCCTTATAATACCTCAATATAAGTTTTACACAGCAACGATGCATATTGATCACTATCCATGCAATCGATACGCATGCACTGCACTATGCCAGTAACTTTTGTAAACGCATTTCGAAAAGTGTAGCAGGTTTTGCATGAAACATGCATGAAATTCATCAGATGCATGAAATGTAGCATATACAAGGCCCAAACCGGAAAATCAGCACTAGATCAACTAGACGTAGCTTAAGCGTAGGCAAATAATAAGGAATGAAAGTGAAAACGAAAGAAGCAAATGAACAATATAAAACTAATAAAAAAAGCAACAAAAAGTAATACTGCTTATGAAATCTCCACTTCTCCATCACGTACGTCTTTCAAGCTGAGGATTTCCAATCTTCCATGGCCTCTGCTCTCATTTCGGACGAGTTCGTCTGTGGCACGGAATTGACCCGGTTCAATTAAACCAACCTGCAAAAAACTCCTGCATCCTCATCTCATTCGGCTAATGCTCCAAAATCTATTTTCAATTCTAAGTCATCAAGACGAATGTACGAGAACTGGTCCCCAACAACTTGAGATGGCACAGCTCATTCAATTCTTAGCGTTGTGCAACAGAAAACATCTCCAGTATAGAAATTACATCAAAGGTAACGAGAACTTCAGCGTGGAGAAGCAATTTCACGTAATAACAGCGACAGGGACCAGTTCTCGCCATATAACTACAGTCCAGGCTTCTAAGGAATTGACTAATAAACAAAACCTGGTAAGTTGCACAAAAAATGCTAAATAATCCCGGGTGTATCATCGCGAGGGAAAAGGGGCGTAGCCAGGCGACTCTGATTGGCACATTCGGCCCGCCAGTCACGCCCACATGTTCGAACTCAAGCGGCGTCAATCCCATGCCACGTGGTGTATTGAGGCTCAGCGCCGTGCGAGGTCAAACAGGTGGGCGTGACGGGCGGTCCGAATGTGCCAATCAGAATAGTCGGGCCACGCCCCCTTCTCCCTCGGAATGGCACACACCCAATAACTTCGAATACGACAAAGTGACACGTCGCTACAAATCAATAAATCGATTTCTCACCATCTCCAAGCCACCCTCTGCCCAGTCTTCCATTTCTACTTCTGCGAACAGCGCTTTCAGGCGATTATGCGTGAGTTTTGCCTCGTGCGACGGCATCGAGACACGAATTCTCATCTTTGCACGCTCTATACGAATCGTCTCGCGTAGCTTAGGGATTGCTTCGAGTGCCTGAGTTTTAGAAAATCAATCAATACCTCGAATTGCCATGTATCTACACCATTTTGTGTGATAATACCTGCTGTTTTGCACTTCTGTTAGGCTTCAATGAAAAGTGCATTTCATGGAGCGCTTTGTCGATAATTGATGGAGGAATGGGACGTTTCGTTTCCGGATTCACTACCATAGACGCAATCAATTGTGATACCTGAGGAATAGCATACTTTCATCACCAAACGCTATTGGATTAAACATAAGAGAGCACGTAATAACCTCTTTCAAGGATTGATCCGAAGCAGCCTGCCGCTCCTTGTCAGAAACTTGCAAATCGCCTTTTTCAAGGATCTGAGGAAATATCGAACAATATGTATTGGCATAAAATAACAAAAACCGGAAAAATCTTACAATTTTGCAGATCTCGAGCTGGTCTTCAGTACCAAAAGCTGCTACTAATTCGTCCTTTTTGGCTAATTGTCCCTTCGACACATTCGAGAAGACTGTTTGAGTTTGTAGCACTTCATCGATGTCTTTCTCGCTGAAACATACTTATTTTGGGATGAAAATAGGTTCGACTTGGGCCATCCAGTTCAATGCCGCGCATATGTGACATTTGAAGGTGGAAGGAGTGCCCAAATGATTATAAAGTGGGAAAAATTAAAAGTAAAATTTTACCTCTCATGATCTGTCATCTCATACCTAATAATGTGCTAAATAGACAGATCTATTTATATTACAATTCTTAGGTTTTTTATTCTCCAGGTAAGTATTTCAGAAATTCGATGGCAAAAAATCAAATTGCCAGGTAACAAATCTGAGAGCAGGTAAGAAGTCAAGCGTTGAAGCCCTTGTTAACGACGGGTAAGTTGCCGTGGTGTCAACACGGTTACCCTAGGTAACATCAATTATGTATGCAGCCATGCTAAATGTTCTGTTCTAATTCCTATATAGATATCTAATCGGTCCAGTGGTAGGTCTTACGAATCAAACCCGGATCAGGCAAAACAGTGGGCACCACCATAGCTTCTCCTGACTCCTCACCTGGACTTATTGACCTAGTTTCATTTGAAACATGATAGAGTATTCCCTTCAGGCCAAGACCATAGTGGGTCAAAAAAAAAAATTCGAAGAAACTAGTTGTGGAACATCAGTTTAAATGGAATTACACACAAACCCTGCACCACTGCAACAATTTTTCATCGTCATGCACCCCATAATCGAACTACGTAGAGCGCGGTCGTGAGAATTCGAGCCGCGAGCCGCTGCAATTCCAACCAGAAAAAAATTCGAGCTACATTGTGCTAGGCAAATCTTCACGGTTGAATGGAATGCACGACTAAATTCGTGTACTTTCGGGCAAGAGACAGAGAATTTCGTATTTTCGCATGCCAATGCTATTATACTGAAACTGATGCTGTCAATAAAATAAGGAACAGAGAACAGCACTAAAAAACAAAATGGTGCAAATACTGCATAAGATGTACCAAATTTAAGTCAATAGGTACTAGAACAATACGATTTACCTCTTATTCCTCCAGTTCACGACTTTATTTTTGTAACATGCAATCTCGAAGCGTTTTCCCATCTTCTTCATTCGTACGACGGCGACATTTGTGAGCAATTTCTGGTTCGTGGGTGTCTTGATGTTCTTTGACATCTGAAGATGTAAGTAATGACTTCTAGGCTTCACAACCGAACAAAACCAACGTTATTGCACGTTCTACGTTGGAATAGCACGTTCTGCGATCATACTTCTGTCAGGTTGCTGCGTGCAGCCCATTCAAATAACCGTCTGCGCCCATCAACACGCGTTGCACGCTCCTTCGTAATCAGCCAATCACAACAGTGCCGGTTATAGACGCAGAGGAACGTCCCACCCCTAATTCACTGTCTGCGCTCTGCCTCCTGTGTGCCCCCCCCCCCTGCCCTGAAGCCTGGGACGGTCCGCATAGAACTACAAACTTGACGATACTAACTCGTTTACAAATTATTGCATGTATCGGACAGCAAAACACTCGCATCCTCCCTTTGTCGTCAACAGTTACTGCGAAGTTTTTCCTATGGCAGCCTCGCCCATTTCGATCAATACCGCTTGAAATATGCAATTCGCAATGACTTCATGCATATAAAAAGCGCAGAAGGGCATTCGCTCTATTAATTATTACCAAGTTCGCCATGTTTTCGAATGCAGGATTCCAGAGTTTCTGCAGCTATGGAAGAAGGGGATACATAGAAAAATAAGGTCTTAGACGAAGAAAGGGGTCGAAGCAGTGGGAATTTCGAAATTCATGAAATTGAAATGCATTAGACCTGGGTGGGTAGAAATGATTGTGCGGAAGCAGCAGTAAAATCAAGGAATAAAAATGAGCCATAGGCTGAAAAAAAAACTCGGCGGACACCCGTTGGGCGGGCGTAGCGATCAATACCGGAGATCACCGGTTTTCCGGAGACGCCGCAGCCCCATTTCCAGCAGATCTCAGCCTGCTGCTTCGACATCGATCACAACGCGCGCATTCCCGCTCACTCCTGCGCAGTGAACGGTTGTTTACGAACTCTAATGTAAGATTCCCTATCTATCGTGGGAAAAAAATTGGGTGTAACCACACGACTCCGATTGGTGCAGTCAGGGCGCCCGTCACGCCCATCTGTTTGAACTGGTGCGGCGCGATGCACAAATAGACTTTGTGCTACGAAATTAACGCCGTTCGAATTGAAGCCAGTGGGCGTGACGGGCTGCCCGACTGACCCAATCAGAATCGCCTGGCCACGCCCCTTTTCCCTCACTACGATACATACCCACAACGTACACATTGACGGCAGCCTCCTATCCAAAGTGCTTTCAATGCAGTCTTTAAAACCTCACCCCATCAGATGAACTAGTGCGGATCTATACCGATCAATACGTTCGATGACGTCACAATCCATTGTTCACATATTCATTTAAAATTTCACGATAAAACATACAGAGCAACGCAAAAAATACACAGAAAATACATCATATACGGCATGCTCCTAAAGCTTTTCGGACTCAAAACTCATATAACATTCAAGTGCACATCATGATCTACACATATGTCGTAAAGTAACATAAAACAGAAAAAATCAATAATTTCCATACAGATATTCTTTCTGCTAATAGATAATACCATTTTTAATAGCTTTGCACTACCCATATTTTGCGCAAACAGATAGGCGATTTCTCTGACTATAAACGTACATACAACGAGGTTCTTAACATCGATTAGATATGATCGTCTAATGAGACAATTACCGTGCCGAAAACAAAAGAAACGTGCTACGCACTGCAGTATTGATCGATGAGAACACTGATTGATTGACCTAAGGCTGCGGCTATTCTGTATCACAACGCCAAACAAAAATGAACAAACAAAACGCTATTGTACGATAACGGTTGACGTCGTTGTTTACGCGGTCGTTCACCACCTTACAAAACAAGTCTGCAGTTGCAGAATAACGAAAAACAACGCACACAAACAATAACGCCGTCCGTACCAAGCTCAACACCTGAAGTCTTCCTGCTGTCATGTTTAAGGGTCGAATTGGGGCGTTAGCGTTAAGAATACGCAAGTGGGGTGTGAGGGTACTACACCTGGGAAGGGGCGGGACGGCTGAGCTCTGATTGGCCGGTTCATTTTAGGGAACCGGCCTGAGAGGCTGGCCGCAGCATTCTTTCCAGGTGTAACGAACGCTCCATACCCATAAGTTGTTTTGCGGAAAGTCGGAAATTTTCTCGGATTCTGCGGGAATGACGTCATTAAATGCCAGATTGGAGGAAATAATAGAAAATCCTTTGAAAATAAGACTTCAAAACTCTCGTTTTTAAGAGCTTTCTTAGTTCTCATGACTCTCGACAAGCTTGAGGCAGTTTTAGCTCAGTGAAAACGTCAAAAGCATCAATTTCAAAAGAAAATCAATGTCTTACTAATCCTCCTTCGACAGGCGTTTTCCCGGGGAAAAATACCGAATTCCTGCCATTTGTAGTCTAAAAAGCGACCTAACTCATTTGAGCTCAGAAAAAACTTTGGAAAAAAAAACCCATTCCCGATTTCCAACTTTCCGTACCTTGCGTACTCCTGAAAATTATCGCTATACTTTCCCGATGACATGGTTTCTGAACAATCGTGACATTACTGATTGGTTGTTCATTCCGACCCAATCCCCGCAAGCAACACCTCTCACCCTAATACATACTTGAGATCCTAGCCTATACCCTTAGGCAAACAAAGGATGCCATAAAAATTTGAACCGTGACTATGGCTGTGATGCGAGATGCGTCTCAGGCTTGGCAGTCCTACAAACAACCAATCAATAATTTCGAATTCCTGTCCAAACAACAATGTCACCGTTGGCGAAATGCTATCTCTTGCCCGCTTGCCCCTAGGTATGACCCTGTATATCCAAGTGATAATTGTGCATAATACTGAAACGATAAAATCACATGTCAATCCGGTAACATCAGTTGAACCTTGGGAAGTGTCTGCAGTTCCAGCACGTATTCCGTCAGCCTTGAGCCGTCCACTGGACGTTTCACTAGGCGCCAGTGAAGACCCAGTTTGTGATAGAGACAAATATTCTCGTGATCCAACGTCTTCTCGACGGCTGTCACTGTCTGAAAAGTAGTGAAATTCAAAATGCTCTACAGATGATCAGAGTTTCGTGATACGATGTAATTCAAGCGTAGATTAGCCATTGAATTTACTATCTTCATGTCTAATCTATAACCTTAGAACAGATGGAATCGCAGCCAGTCTGATTCAATTACGGAGAAACCTCAACCTCGGGTATGGAGCGTAATGCCTGGGGAGGGCGGGAGCAAAACCGCTGCAAATCCACTTCTCGAACCACGACTCCTAGGTAGCTTGCGGGTGGGGCAAATGGGTGGGGCAAAAGCAGGAGGACCGGTTCTCCCGATGGCGCACCTTCTAACTAGATCCATGAGGATTCCAGGTCTCGAGCGTTTTACCTGGGGAAGGCGGCGCAACCAAGCTCTGCGATTGGCCGTTGGTGTGAATTGACCAATCATGGAGCTTCATCGTGCCACCCTCTCCAGGTATAACGCCCCCCCCCCCAACTTTGCGTCGTTTTTAAAGCCTCCATGTGGAAGAAATCTCCAGGAGCTGCCGATCACAATGGTACAGATGATTCCATACAAAACGGCAGGAAATCCACTTCTCGAATCACGACTCCTAGGAAGCTTGCGGGTGGGGCAAATGGGTGGGGCAAAAGCAGGAGGACCGGTTCTCCCGATGGCGCACCTTCTAACTAGATCCATGAGGATTCCAGGTCTCGAGCGTTTTACCTGGGGAAGGCGGCGCAACCAAGCTCTGCGATTGGCCGTTGGTGTGAATTGACCAATCATGGAGCTTCATCGTGCCACCCTCTCCAGGTATAACGCCCCCCCCCCC
>JARK01001543.1:144204-217784 GCA_000688135.1 Ancylostoma ceylanicum
CCACTTCCTCCCTCCTTTGTACTACCAACTACCACAGTTGCAAGAGCGAGTTCCGCGTCCGGACTTGATTCATAGTACAATCGACATGCGTAGGTGTAAAAGTGAAGCGCGTACGCAAACGATAAGTGCAGAAGTCCTTCGGAAAGTGCACGACTAGACGGCGTGACGCTTACGACCACAAATCTCGATGCGTTCTCTCGTAAAGTACTCAATTTGGAGAACCTTCAAGGTTAATTCTAGTTCGGCGTAAAAAAATGGACTTTGAACTCCAACTTTCGATTACATCCCAGAATATGCCTCCTTCCAGAAAATGATTCCGGGAAACGACGACTAATGTATCCTCCTTCCATGGGAATAACATGTAGATCCAAACCAGTTAGAAAAAAAAAACACCGCTTCAATCGATGGGAATTTCATTTCCAGAAGACCGCAACATTTGCTAGAGGGGAGTCATGACTCTCAGCCTCATTTAAATTTTAAAGGACAGTGCTAAAACACCCCCTCGAGGTAGAAGTCAAAAAAAAATCCAATTAATAAAAAGTTGCTGAAGGATTATAGTAATGCTGCGATTGTGGTGAATCACCAACCGTATTTAGCACAAACATAAACCGTTTAGAGCGCAGCACCTTATGAATTATGACATTCCCGCGGGATTAGTCACTATATGATGCCATTTTTTCAACATTATGTGAATCATGGTTTAGAAAATTTCCTGAAACATGGAATAATGAGTATGTCAATCTTCATAAATAGTTTCTTTCTTTGCTGAAAAAAAAAACTGTGACGAAATACAGCAGGTTTAGAGGAAATTACTGCGATGACACATGCAGGTCGTTGTGAGATTTCTTCAGGTTAAAAATCACGACGATCCACGAAGCCAAAATTCTCCTTCGTTAGAATCCAGCATAACTACTAGTAATAAACGGGTGTGTATCATCGTGAGGGAAGAAGGGGCGTGGCCAAGCGACTTTGATTGGCGCACTCGAGCCGCCCGTCACGCCCATCTGTTTGAACTCGAACGGCGTCAATCCCATAATACATGGTCTGTTTGTGCTTAGCGCCGCACACGTCAAGCAGGCAGACATGACGGGCGGCCCGTGTGCACCAATCAGAGTCGTCTGGTTACGCCCCCTCTTCCCTCACGATGATACACACCCGTAATAAACTGTATTAACTAACAACAAAAGTGAATAATTGTAGTAAAAACACCAAAAGCCCTTGAAACTGACCAGCTCTGAAACGGTTCCAACTAGACACCTTCTCTTGTAAGCCCCATAGTACAACTCGCGTGCGGATTACTTAGGCAAATCATGTTGCAGTGAAGCATGAAAAAACACCAAAGATAGTGCGAAGGGATAGTTCATGTCTAGTTGCCCAGCGCATCCACGCCGCTGAGCATTCCCATAATCACATCACAGACTTGAAAGAACGTTGAAGGCTCCCACCACATCAATAGAATCCATTGTGCTGTACTTTCATATGTGCATGCCCGCCTTTGCTCGGTATGTTTTTACCCCAACTACTTCACACTGGCGTGAACAATTGCAAGGATCGATAAACCCATTCAAAATCCTATTCCGATTCCGAAATCAGCGTGTCAAGGAACCTAACTAACTCTTTTTCTAGCTATCGCAGCCAGAAAATCGATAAGATTCGTTTCCTTCGATATTTTTTATACAGAATGTTCGCTTCAGCGTATTGAAAAACTCCAACAGCCGTGATCTCATCGACCGCTACGAAAAAAGGCAAAAATCAATAAAATCAATACATCACCAGATGTTTACATGCAAAATGGTTGTCATATCAGTGTTCAGCGTATAGGCAAAAAGAGTGCATATTGTCATGGTCCGCTACGCGAAAGTAGTGAAAAATTATTGGACTTCCCGAGCGGCTGTTTTTCGAACAAACAGACTGGAAC
The DNA here is from genome assembly GCA_000688135.1 of Ancylostoma ceylanicum. Taxonomy (NCBI): domain Eukaryota; kingdom Metazoa; phylum Nematoda; class Chromadorea; order Rhabditida; family Ancylostomatidae; genus Ancylostoma; species Ancylostoma ceylanicum. Next base: position 146,123 of record JARK01001543.1, read on the forward strand.
AACTATTTCAACAAGTATTCAGCATTAATTATTAACATATTCGCGACCTGACGCTCTCGGCATGGTGTCGCACGTGGGACACGGGCCTGTCCCTCTAGTACGCATTTGTGACCGACCGGTTGTGCACGCGGTCACACGCCTCGCACCACGCGTGCCAACCGGTTGAGCACATTGTCGCGAATGTATTAAAAGGTCCGTGTTCACATCAAATAATCCAACAGAAGTGCCGCTATCCAGGCAATGATTTCTTATTCAAAAACCGTTCTAGTCTTACAGCGAAGGCTGCATAACTTCAGTAATGTAGCGGGTTTAAAAGAAGCAGAAAAAAATGCATTCGTCGAGCGATCAACGAACGTTGCTCCAGAAAAAGAGGTTCTGTGAAGAGAATATGGTGAAATACTTTCTGTTAAATCCGTTCCAAGAAATACTTGCCTCCGGTATCCACCACCCGTCTGCTAAGCCGCGCCGCGTCTCCTATGCATTATTATACGTGCTGCGACATGGTTCAGTCGACGCGCAGTGTAGCGTGAGGCAAGTTTTTTTTTTGGAAAGACGATAAATCTCTCATCTACATTTGCCTCGAAAAAAATGGGAGTCGAAAATTTGTGCGCAGGCTCGAAATTCGAACATTAAACAACAACCATTCAAGCTACCATCGCTGCTTCGCTGAACAACGCATGCTTTTCGCCTTCCGTTTTTTTCTCTGAACTCTTCCTAGCTCGCGCTTGTAGTAAAACGGACTATTAACCATAGGTTTCATTGGTTTACTGCACATTCCAGTAAAATGTGATGAGAGAAGAGGAGACAAGAAACATCTAAGAAAACTGAAGGCAAACTAAGGAAGACATCAATAAACTCAATTCCCTTATTATTTTTCCTCACCATCCTCATTTTCTAAACTAATGGAACGTCCTCATGGTGTATTTAATAAAAAAATAGATAAATTTTCACTGCGAACAGGTCTCGGAACAGTTAAGTTCTGGAATTCGAGAGCGTTCTTTTCAGAGCCGTCGAGCATGAAATCTAATTTGCATCACAAAACATTGCCCGGACCAAAACTTGCTTCCAATTCCGCCAATCAATAAATCGACAAACCCACATGGTGATATGTCCAACTCCACGAATTGTAATCGGCGGTTTCGTCGGCGGTAGCGGGATTTCATCGTCGCTACTCGATATCACGTCGATCTCATCGGAAACACGCGAACGTCGTGACATACCACGCTGAAACGCGGTCAGCTGTCAGCTGAGCGAACGGAACGACGACGTCGGCGGATGTCGTGACGCTGGTGACGTCACGCGCGGAGCGACTTACCAGTAGCCGGACCAGTCGAGAAGACGTCACGCTCGGCCAGCGGCGGAGTGCTGCGCCGGCGCGATATCGACCAGCTGGCCGCCAGCTGGCAACGTGACAAGCCCCGCCCCGCGGACGTCGGCTGAGTATTCGACGCTCGTCGTGTGCTCGGCGTAGCAGCCAAATCTGAGGGGGTTGCTGTTCAAACCCGGGGATTTTCTTCAGGTGACAGCAGTATTAGAGGTATGAGAATTCTTACTTTTTGGTTATTTTTTGGCACTTTTCGGCTAGCTCTGCCCCAAAAACATTACCCGCGGGAATCCTTGCATTGGAGAATTTCCCAAATTTCACGGTTTTTGAGGACGTTAAGGGCAGTGTGTCACCTCGTTTCGCGTGTTGGAGATATCAACAGATCCTTGACCTCCTTGCCACGCTGATTCCAAAAATGTACATAAAATGTCACAAAAATGCCGATAAACCCGTTTTTGGGACGGTCCAAAGTGCAGTTCACCGACCACTTGGGCGGAGCGGTCCGTGGATGTGCTGGCTGTCCGCCACTCCTGCAACGGTGCCCAACGAGTTTTGACATGCCAGATCGATGAGATCAACGGCTTCACACATCAGCTCGGTCAGGCAAACTGTTACAAGCCCCTTACAAATCCCATCCTGGAAAACGGGTTCAAAGACCGTTTTATGGCATTTTATGTATATCGCCGGAATCAGCGAGTCGAGAAGATTCACAGTCTGCTAACAGCTCAAACACGAAAACGAGGTGACACGCTGCCTTTAAACTCATAGACAGGGATGAAACAGTGTGAAAGGCGCGAGAAATGCAAGGAATGAAGGCGCTTTTCCTACGTGTCCAAGGCGCGGATGAGTTCTCCGCTGTAAAGTGTGCGCGCGTCCCGCCACGAAACCCTGTAAATGGTACGCATTGCGCACATCCACTGCGCCAGACCACCCACCACGATAGTGTTAGCTGGGGCGACGTGGCGTTGAAATCCCGCCGTGTTCGTGACGGCGGTCCTGGTTCTCTGCATGTAGGTCATCATTCCTTGTGTTCTTCTCAAACTTGTGATGTGCTCACTCTCTACTTTACCACCCACGCCTCAGCTCCTAGTCTAGGATTTCGGCTGGTGCTGCCTTTAATAGTTTTTCACCAATTTGGTATTAGCTATGAAGGAGACCCCATAGTTTGCTGTTGCGGCAAGGAGTCGAGCGTGAGCGGCGCAGTCGCGCCACGTGCTGCCCGAGTCCACGAAAAAACATATCGCCGTCGACGCTCACAATATATAGTCGTTCCAAAAAATACTTGCCTCCGCCATCCACCGCCCGTCTGCTGAGCCGCGCCGCGCCTTCTATGCATTATCATGCGTGCTGCGACGTGGCTCAGTCGATGCGCAGTGTAGCGGGAGGCAAGTATTTTTTGGAAAGACTGTATTTGCCTGATTCAGTGCTCGTTCGTTCGCTAACACTTACTCACAGCTGCGCAGCGCTACCTCTGCAACCAGGGGAACGAATACGAGATTTTCCAAGTTCCGGATAACTGATAGGCCAGAAATGACCGGATAACGCCTAAGGAGTATAGGGCATAGGCAGTGGCGGACGCAGAAAGTGGGCGGGAAGGGCGGGGGAAGGGGCGTGGGAAAAAAGGGGCGTCCCCACCGATTTGGTGGCCCAGGCGGAAAATAAAATTAATAAAAAAATTAATATTAATTTAAATAATCGATAGAAATTATTCAAATATAATAATGAAAATGAATAAAAACAAACCAATACGTCCGCCACTGGATACAGGGTATCACCCACCAAGAGAACCAACAAAATCTCAACAGGAATTCATTCCTTTTGATCAAGAGCAAAGGGTTCAAGGTCTGTACCACGGGGTTTCTTCTCTGCACCTCTATTCGTTCAGAAAAGAAGGAGAGGAAATTGAAGTAAATGCGTTACCTCTATTCCTTTATAACCAGCGATATCCTCCGTTTCAAGAAGGGAACCCTATTTCGCTGCGTTCACGAAAATTTGATTTTCAGTCTTCGTCATCTCCTCGAGCTTATCGGTTCTTCTATATTCGAGTATTGTATGGACTTAAACTATCGGGTGAGTCAAGCGTTTACCACACGTTACTATTGTGTAGATAAACATAGAAATAAAATCTTTTTTAAACAACTTCTATGTGTATTCAGCTGTATTTGTCGTGAGTGTTGTACTTTTTTCGTTGTAGTTATCAAATCTAATCGGGTCAGTCTATCGCAATGGTGACGTGATATTCTCGCCGGATGGGAATTCCGTAATCAGCCCTGTTGGAAACAAAGTTTCCGTGTTCGACTTGAAGAAGTGGGTTCCATCTCAATGTTATTTCAACTTTGAAATCTATTTTATTCTTGTTCAGCGAGCCTCACGTTTCAGTTATAGCCGTAGGGCTTTCCTTTGCATTCCTTTGGGTTCAGGTACTTAGCCGTGGTTAAGAATGCAGTTTCTACTTTCAGTAATGTTTCAAGAACCATATCCTTCGACTGCATGCATAACATCATGGCGGTAACGATGAACAACACCGGATCGCACATGATTGTGTCCAACGAAGGTGAGCCTCACTGTTTACTGGTTATTGCACTTCCTTTTTAACGGCTAACGGTTTTTTTAACGTATGTATAGTGGGCGTCAATGGCGGTGACCCTTTCGCGGCCTCGAAAAGCACGCGGCGCGACCGCGCCGCTCACGATGGAATCATCGCCGCTGTGGCGAATCTGGGTTTTCTTGATAGTTGTTGGCCACATTTGATAACAACTAATAAGAAAACTAACTATCAAGAAAACCCCATAGATTGTTGTCCCGGAGAGGATTCCTGCTAGAGCAGCGCGGTCGCGTCGCGTGCTTTTCGAGGCCGCAGGCGGTTCGCCGATATCGACGCCCACTGTATTCACTGTACGCCCTGCTTATCTACTGTGTGTTCCAGGCGGCCATGTTTTGTACGTAAACACGAACACAGAGACAGTCATATTCAAGTTCCGAGCCAATCGAACAGTCCGTGCTGTGCAGTTTTCACCAGATGGAAAGTGGGTTAAAACGATTTTTCTGGAATTTTCCCTATTCCTCCTAATTGAAGTCGATTTTCAGTTTTATTGCTATATGCCGTGACATGGATCTGCAGATTCAAGAGATTGCAAAGCAGTCCACGTCGATGTTCTATCCATTTTACCTCCATAAAACTTACAAGTTATCGTCGGAAACGTTAAACTGCGTAGATTGGTCGAGTGATGGCTGGCAAGTTTTTACCCGCTCGTTTTATAAATTATTTCGCCAAGAATTTTGCAATGTTCTAGTCTCGTTGCCGCTGGAGGAGATGACAATGTCGTACGAGTTGTTGGGTCTCGTGATTACCGTAATCTTTTTATTCATCCATTGGCTGCACATCAGGGATCAATTGTGACGTGTCAATTTATAAACAACAACTACGATGTGAGTTTTGAATCGTTTGATGTAAACTTAAAGAGATTTCAACAATTATCCCTTCTTTAAGCTCATCTCCGTTTGTAAACGAGGTATTGCCAACGTGTGGACGGCTTCGATTCAACCAGGGGATTTAGTCGAGGGTTGGTTGCGTTGGAATTTCATTTTCAGTCGCGAATGCTGACATTCTTGTGGATTTAGTGAGTTTGTTACGTTTCAGGAACCTGGACGAAACCTGAAGAAGAAATGGAAAGCGAGGATGAAACGGTTACAAGATTACACTATAACAAGGAGAAGCGGTAAGTTGTTATTGACAAGTCATGAGGGTGAGTTAGTGGCTAAGTGTGGCTTTGATTGATGGGTTTGTTTTTACTTCCTGGAATTTTACACTAGTCGGGAATGCAGAGGTACATCTTTCAGAGGGAAAAAAGTACTGGCTTCAGTCTTTTCAGCCTATGATTTATGTAAGTACGTAAGTGGGGTAATTTCTTGGGTAAGCATGTGTTGTGCTAAGAAATCAACGTTTGGTGGAGGGGGGGGGGTCACCTTTTTGGACTTTGTGTTCTTTGATTAGTAGTATCATGTAGAAGAGTGGATTACCCTTCACCTTCTGCTGTAAAGGTATGGAGTGCATATCATGGTGAGGAGGAATGGGGCGTTACCCGGCTACTGTGATTGGCGCATTCAACCAGTGTACCAATCATAGTAGCCCAATAACGCCCTATTTTCGTTCACGATAACACACAGTCGAGAATATGTCATATCAAAGCTCTACTATCGGATCGCTTACCGAGTTGGTGAATTTTTCATGTGGGATTCCCCATAGTTAGTGTACCCGTTTGCCCGCAGCGATCCATTTTTAATACATAATCGGGGTAGTCTATAGTTTTTACATTGGAATTGTCAAATTCCCAGCATAGATGTTCTCATTCTTAATTGGTGCATCAGTTTGATATTGAACCCACAAGGGTCATGTCTTGGCAACCCTCCTGTACCGAAGCCTATCCAGCTGTGCCCACTAGTAACCGATTTTGACGGAGTGGGGTGCTATGTTGTGTTATGTGGTCGAATGTAGTACTTTCAAACAAAATACCATGTTTTATTAGAAGTTTTTTCAAAGGTAGGCAGAAAAGCAGGTAAAAGGTTAGTGCGTCCCCCTCGTCCCCTTTTTTCGACTTGGGAAAGACGAATAGAACCTCTGGCCATATTTATAACTCATGAACAGCTCCATTAACTAAGGCTCATTTGGGATTTGAAAGTGTATCTTTCCATCAGGCGCAAAATTTATGCACATAAGTGAAAACATGCTCAGAGAGCTCTTGGCTTTTCATCGTGCATGAGTTTTTTCTTAAAGGCTCTATTCTGTCAACTGCTACGAAATTTCCTACGAATCAGTTGTTTTGTCTCATTTTCAACGAAATGACACATGGATAGATAAAGTCCACATTTATGCCTGGCTGAAATACTTGTATTTGTTGGTCCAATCGTTTGAATTACAGCTACTCGCTCCTGGAATCGTCTGGAAGCGGCAAATCGGGTATTGATGTGACGGCGTGCCGCATCCATGTGAAGTCGAATTTGCTAGTAACAGCGTTTTCGAACGGAGTTTTTGTGCTTCATGAAGTACCGTCATTTTCACTGATACATAATTTGAGGTATCGTTGGTTTACCAATTTTTTTGATCATTTTCATCATATTTTTATTCATGTTTCGGCGTAATGCTCTGCTCACAGTTTTTTTTTGCTTCAGGGTATCAGAAATGCAGATAAGCAGCGTGGCAATTAACAACACAGGCGACTGGCTGGCGCTAGGATGTGGAAAGGGATCAGCAGCACAGTTAGTGGTGAGTATGTTATCAGTTCAATTTGGTATGGTTAATTTGAGGTGGTTTTATTAGCAAATTGTTTGATTTTCGTGATTGTCGAGTATCCTAGGTGTGGGAATGGCAGTCCGAAACCTACGTGTTGAAGCAGCAAGCCCACTCTCAAAGAATACTTACTGTGCAGTACTCCCCTGATGGCTCTTTGCTCGCGACAGGTGCCGAGGATGGGAAGGTAAGGAATTATATGTAATTTATTACCGTATGGAGCCTACTTTTATTTTTCACCCCTATTTTTTATTTTTCTTCTTTTTTTTCTCAATTCAACCAAGTTGATACTTATAGGTAAAAATTTGGAGTGGACGGACAGCATTTTGTACAGTGACATTCGATGAGCACACATCGGCTGTAACAGGCGTATGCTGGACGCAAAGCGGCAAAGCAATTCTTAGTGCGTCATTGGATGGGACTGTGCGAGCACATGATTTAAAGAGGTGAGATAATAGCACTTCCCTTCATTTTTTATTCTTTAAATTAGTTGTAGTTCTTTGCGTCATGTATTTTATGGGTTCTATCCTGTAAGCAGTTATTTCTAGCGCATTGCGTGACAATTGAAATTTGGTTCCGTGCCAGTTCAATCTCTTTCCAGGTACCGTAACTTCCGAACACTAGTCTGCCCAGAGCCAACACAGCTAGGGAGCTTAGCAGTGGACCAGTCCGGAGATATTGTCGTTGCAGCTGCTAAGGAAGTATTCAGTGTGAGTTGCTACGCCCTAAATGCTCTATATCCTTTGAAATATGCGTGCGATTAAAGGATTTTGTAGATTTTTATCTGGAGCATGGAAAACGGGTCCTTGCTGGATGTTCTTAGTGGGCATCAGTCAAATGTTGCTGATATAAGCATGTTTGGCAATACGTTAGCTAGCGTCTCCTGGGACAGGACACTGAAGTGAGTTTTCTTCCAGCAAGTTTTTTTTTTCAGATTTGGTTTTTCTACCTGGTAACCCTTTTTGCATCTATTATACTTGATTTCCAGAAATTTTCTTCTTTTAGAATCTGGAACATTGTGGATTCCACTTGTGAGACGACCGAGCTGGCTCAAGAGGGCTTGGCCGTGTCCTTTTCTCCTTGTGGTCAGCTGGTTGCTGTGCTAACAGTTGATTCAAATATTACCATATATCACGCTAAAGATGTGGGTGTTTTATTATTTCCTAGTGAATTATGGATTAGAATCAGATAATAGAGCATTGTGGGCAAGAGAGGAAACGACCCAGGTCGATTTTTATGTGTTTAACGATGAGATCTCCCAAATCCTATGGTGTGTGGTTGTTTTGAGGTTTAACTGGCATCATTCTTGAGCGACGCTCCTAGTTTCATTTTTATTTATGTGGCTTGGAAACGGTTACGGTTGTTTTCCTGTTCTTTGCCGGCTCATTTTCCCCGTCAACTCTCGATTAGCCGTGGGGCAGACTGTATCGATACATAGAGCGTATGGCGCATCCACAACCAGATTTTTTAAATCTCCGTTCAGATGACTTTCATTGGCTCTATTGATGCCAGGCTGGACCTTGACCCAGGCAGAGGACAAGCAGATACCATTACGAGGCAAAATGCGGCACAGAACAAGTAAGTGGCTTTACTTGGCCTTATTTCACCTCGATTGCTCTGTTCGCGATATATCGATTGATTGTAGATCATTCACCTGCATGCAGTTCTCGCCAGATAGTACACTGCTGTTGCTGGGCGGTGATTCGAATAACTTCTGCCTGTATTCTGTGGCTGATAAAATGCTTGTGAAGAAGTTTACGATCACGGAAAATCGTAGTCTAGATGGAGTTGTGGTGAGTTTCGCTACTGTAACGCAGCTGTTCGTAGATCTACAGGGCGGGTGGCACATTATTGGGGCTCTTTATTGAACATGTTCTTTTTTAGAACTAAAAGCTAGTGTTTTCCTCTCAGAATTTTTTTTCTGAGATTTTGGTACGAGAACACTTTTCGGAAGACGATTATCACAATGCTGTGCGTGATTCCTCACAAAGGCGCCAGAGAATCTATAATAGAGCCTTTCTTCCGTGTAGAATTTGAGAGCCTCGTTGAAACATCTGCTACAAGGCGGTACTAGGTGCCGTCCATCGATTTCACCAAATGCACAGCCTTGTAGTGGATCTCTTGAAGGGCATGTCAAATTCTCCACTAAGAAAAGGGCTCGAAGACAGGTTTTCTTGTGCTTTTATAAAGAGTGATGCATACCGTTCGGGGTCTCTTGAAGATTCCGTCCATTTAAAGCCTCGAAAACCATTCTGTACTGAGACACTCATTGAGACACGTGATTTTCAGACTAGCGAGAATATCTTTCTCTTTGCTTTGACGTGCGCTCTGATTAAGGCAACGAATCGTCCCATTTTACTGGACAGAATTACATTTTGGTTTTTCAGCTGGATGTGAATCGACGTAATTTCACCGAGTTCGGAAATATGGCGCTTTGCGACACGTCCGATTCAGAAACGGAACCAGATGGCAAAAGAGCTATTCGATTGCCGGGATCGAAGCATTTTGACCTTGGAGAACGAAGGGCTCGTCCACAAGTAGCCGTCTACGCACTGGCGTTTTGTCCAACTGGTAGGTTCTAGATATGCTGTCAGGGAATGTATGGTGGGGCATTGAAGTGAAGTGAAGGTCTTGTTGTCAAAACGACCATGGTCCCCCCCCCCTCCCCGTATTCGGTAAAGTTTAACGATGAAAAGTAAATCCGTCGCAGTCGTCACGTAAACTGGATTGAACGGAAGAGCTAAGACATTTCTTTTCACACCTTTATGAAATTAAAAACTGAAAACTTGTTTATTGTACATACCAATTTCCCTCTGAAGAAAACAAGAAACCTGCCTGTAGTCCCCGGTCAACACCTAAATTCTCTGCGTTTGAACGGAAATCACCAATTTTATGCGCTTTTTGCTTCTTGTGATTCCTTAAAACTCTTAAACAAATCCTAGGAGGTGGAGGGAGTGGGATTACTGTTGCGCACCTTACTCGCTTACTATTTTCCAGGCCGACGATTTGCTGTATGTAGCACAGAAGGTGTTGGTGTGTACTCACTGGACACAGTGGGAGTGTTTGATCCTTTCCAGCTGGATAGTCAGACGACCCCAGAGATGATCAAGAAGTATGACTTTCATTTTTTTCTTTTCTCCTCTCTTTCTCTTCTTGTGTTAAACGCTATTTCGTGTATTCAGTGCACTGTCGTTGGGTGACTACCCCACGGCACTTATGGCTAGTCTTCGCTTGAATGATACACCGCTTATTCAGCAAACTATGGAGAGCACTGGGCTGGAACAAGGTATGTGTATCGTTTGTTTTTCTAGTTGTCCACTAGTAACCGGGGCTACAACTGTATAGGCTGTTAAATTGGAAGTAAGAGGGGAATTTATAGGAGTTATGATGATCCTATGATTATCCTGGGTAAGTGTGGCGGTAGACATCAGCTCAGAAAGGTCAAAGCCGTTGTAGAGGTCCTCATCGCCACATTATGGGTTGAATTAGAGACTGACAGTGAAAATGTGATTTCAGTTGCACTCGTGGTGAAAGCGCTGCCAGTTACCTACGCGGAGAAACTACTTAAGTGGATCGCTGATGGGCGAGTGGTGGCGAATTCGACGCATGTTCACTTTTATATGGTGAGTATTAATTTGCTGGATTCTTAATCGCTTTGCTCTATTTGGTTGTGAAGAAGTTTCTTCTCGTTCTCGTGGATGCGATCACTCTTTGGTAGCTGACTTGTTTTTTTTTTTAGATCTGGCTGCGACATATCCTGAACGAGCATGGCATGCGTTTGAAAGGAAGAACAGATGTGGCTATACTAACAGGAATACAACAAATAGTTGCTCATCATTCGCAGTTGATATCAAAACTGTAAGTTTTTTTTCCAGAAGATGGCTTATCTTCAGCTGTTTCTTAGTTCTTCCTTCCTATATTTTCGTTCTCATTCTCGCAGATTTCCGGCCGTGTCAATTTGGTTTTTGGCTTTCTATGCATCTTCTGGTTCTTGTCCCCTCTTTGTTCCATTCTTTTCCAGGTTGTACTTGTTTCTGTTCCGTGTTTTCTCTCTGGTTACGTTTTGCTGACGATTTTCTATTTTCTATCTACTTTTTATTCAATTCCTGTTCATGATTGGTTTCATTCTCTTTCGTGTTAAATATTTTCCTGCCATCTGTTCCACTTTCAATATGACTAGTTTCCTGACTGGCTCAAATTCTCCATTCATTTCACGTTCCTAGACTGGCGTTTACTGATCTTCTTCCGTTTTTTTTTTCTCAGAAAATTTCTATTTTATCCTGTTTGCTGTTCGGTGATTCTTCAAAAATAGACTCTCTCATGTTTCTAATGTGTTCTTTGCCGTCTCGCTTGTACATTGAAGGTAAAAAACAATGGCTACTCGTCATTATGTTGATGCGAAGATCTGGTTTCAGAGCTGATCAAAACAAATTTGGCTTGCGGTACCTGCTGGCAGCACGAAAGTTGAAAAGGAATCAGAAGGCAGAGGCTATGGAATGTTGATTACTGTGAACTTCAGATAGTTAGAATATGCAAATTTAATCGTTGTAGATATTAAAACGTTCGTTACTTTGTTATCCATATGTTGACTTTGTTTTATTTTCCATACTTTGTTGATTTTTGCTGTTGAACTTGTTGATGTTGTTGATTGAGATAAGGAGAATGAAATATTCAAATTGATTCATGTGCGCTTGTGGAGAATAAGTTTCAACTTATGATATTACAAGAAATTCAATCGAAAGTTGGTTTTGCTTTGTTGGTTTTCGAGCCATTTGCGGTTCATCTGGCGGACTTGGGTCTTAGTAAGCAGTTACTACATTATGTAAGCCTGAGATACTGACATTGTTGCAGCGAATTTGAAGGTGTACATTGATTACACCGCTTCTCAGCTCCTGTTTCTAGAACCTTTACATTCTTTTTGTGGCCAGTTACTATCATCTAAGATGCGGGAAGCATGCATTACTGAGATTACCCTGGTTAGACGTGTTACCAACGCATAGTTTTACCCATCGTTAGCACGGGCGCCAACACCGGGACAATCTCAGTGATGCATCCAAGCCATGATTTCGTGAGAAAACATGCAGATTAATATATGCGGGTGTGTGTATCATTGTGAGAGAAAAGGGGCGTGACCAAACGACTCTGATTGGCTTATCCAGGGCAGCCCGTCACACCCATCTCTTTGAACTTGTGCGACGCCAAGCACAACTGCACCATGTATTACGGAATCGGCGCCGTACGAGTTTAACCAGGTGGGCGTGAAGAGGTGCCTGAATGAACCAATCAGAGGCGCCTGGTCACACCCTTTTTCCCTCACGATGATCCACACCCATTATACATATGACTAGTGCTGTACGGATGGGTTGAGTCTGAGATTCAGCAAAAGGGAGACATGGTCTTTACCCAGCCGTTTCCAATGAGTATGGGATTACCTGTCCTCGAACCCGACTTCACCACAAGGGCATCCCGCCCTTGTGGTGAAGTCGGGTTCGAGTTTTCATTTGGGCTCGGGTGCATAATTGAGATCGCCTAAGGTAAAGGTGTTGGCGCCCGTGCTAGCCATGGGTAAATTTGTTTGGTGTCAACATGTTCACATTGGGTAATGTCAACGATACATGAAGCCTCATATCTCCAATTAGCCTATTTGTAACCCGTTTTCTTCTGCTTTTGCTGCATCTTTGCCATCTATGGAAAGTGGGTAACCTGCTGTATATTTACTAGATAGTATCTTACTGCTTTATCCGTTACAGCACTATGCCCCGTGTGATTTCGGTGGCGAACGGGGCGAAATGGAAGGAGGGCGTAGTCACGGGAGATTTCGCCGACGCTGAGTTTGGGTTCTTAGGATCTTTCCAAGAGTTGCTCCCGGAAGACATTGGTGCCACGGTGAAGGCGGGAAAGAAGAAGAAGACAAAGGATAGTAACGAACAGAAGGTATGAAGTCTTCTATCTCTAGTGCTTTAGTTCAAGGTAGGCTTGTTCAATCGATTACTTTGCCTTTACAGCTGAAGAAAACGGTAGATGGAGATATTGAGGTGAAGGACAAGAAGAAAAAGAAAAGGAGAAAGAAGAAAAATAAGAAAGACAAGGTGACCGATGCTAGCGAAAAAGTTGACGATGGATCGAAAAATGCTGGAAACGTCGAGAAAGTCAAGGAGAATGGAGAAGAAAAGAGTGAGAAGAAGGTAAGAAGCTATAGCTTTGAATTTCACACAGACTTTGGGACCTCAGTTCGTTTCATTTTATTTTCTTTTTGTTACCAAGGAATTTTTGAACGCAGTAGAATTGACCACTGGGCTTGCATGCATCATTGAGATCACCCAGGGTAAATGTATTGACGCTCGTGTTAATGATGGGTAGATTTCTATGGTGTTATCAGTTTGCCCTGGGTAATTTCAATCACGCATGCAACCTCTGGACGATTATGTTTTTCTAGAAGAAAAAGAAACGAAAGGGAGACAAAGCCGACAGCTCAACGCCTGCAAAAAAGGTCAAGTTTGCTGCTGATGTAGCGACCGCTCCGCTACAAAATTCGTCCAAAAAGGTGGAAAATGCAGCAGGAGCGTCAGAGAAAAGCGAGGAAATTCAGCGAATTGTTATTGATGATGAAGAAGACATGGAGGAGAATGGTAGGTTAATTTCTTTCAATTAGGCCAATTTATTGATTTTCCGGTATTGATTTTTAGATGACACGAAAGTGAAGTCATCCTGGGATGAGCTGTACTTGCCGGAGCCGATAATGGAAGCCATTAGAGAAATGCGGTAGGTACCATAAATGGGCGGGCGAATCATATGGAATGAGCTGCTTCGATTTATCCATTGTGGGCGTGGCTTACCCGAAAACTTCTTTATATTTATTTTGACGCTCTCAGGTTCCAAAATCCCACGGAAATCCAGCGCCAGGTGCTACCTCTGGCAGTAAGGGATCGGTGTGATGTCTTGGGAGCAGCGGAAACGGTAGGACATTCTGATGTGGTTTACAAATATGTTACAATAATCACAGTAAGGGATTGCTGCAAAAAATTAAATGTAATGAGGATAAATAAACTTTGATAAATAATAAAAGAAACTAGGTTTCGGAGTAAAAAAATAAAATTAATATATACTGTAAATACAATGGGCGTCGATGGCGGTGGCCTCTCCGCGGTCTCGAAAAGTACGCGACGCGACCGCGTCGCTCACGATGGAATCGTCGCCGCAGTGGCGAATCTGGGTTTTCTCGATAGCTGTTCATCATATTCGATGTTAACTAAGAAAACCCCATAGGTTGTTGTCCGGGAGAGGATTCCTGCTAGAGCGGCGCGGTCGCGTCGTGTGCTTTTCGAGGCCGCGGAAAGGCCACTGCCATCGACGCCCACTGTATAAAAATGTAATTTGTAATATATAGTAGTCAATTAAATAGGTAATATTGGTGTAGTCGCAGTAAAAACAGTACTGTATATCTTCAGGGTAGTGGTAAGACGCTAGCATATGCTATTCCAATGGTGGCTCGACTCCTAGAGCTTCCGGAAGAACCGCATTCCAGCAGTACTGGCCCAAAAGCGCTGATCCTGGCGCCGACCAGAGAACTCGTGGTGCAAGTCATGAAACATGTCACAGCATTGTTGAAGCATACAAGTTTCAAGGTAGTGGCATTGATTTTTTCGAGATCACGTATTGATTGATTTTACTGACTATTCCAGGCATTCCCCATCGTGGGTGGCTTAGCTCAGGTACGACAAGCTAGAATCCTGAAGGAGCAGAAACCAGAAGTGATAGTCGCGACACCGGGAAGACTGTGGGCAATGATGAAGGAGGAGGTACGGTAATTTTTCGGGAATAGGTGGCAATTCCATGAATCCATGAAGTTTCAGGAAGAGGGCGGTGGTCCAGCCTGTCAGTATCTGTCTGATTGGAGTGGCCTGCTGTGTTTAGTGGTGGACGAAACAGATCGTATGGTGGAGAAAGGACATTTCGAGGAGATGCAGGACATATTGCAGTTCGTGAGGAAGTAAGCGAGGTTCAGTATGTGTCCCATAAGTTTGTTACCAATCAATATACATATGTATAATAGTGGCGACTTTGGTTGTGAGTGTGTAATTTAGTGGCTGAATGATTTTTTTTATACATTCATTACAATATTTTTCAAAATTCTGAACATGTTTTGCATTTTTCGCTTAGATGTTGGGACCCTGACTCTACCAATGACTCAATTGGTGATTCACCAATCAATAATTGATTTTTTATTGCTGTTCTTGAAGAAGTGCTGCAATTGCGCAGGACCACTTGAAATTCACATGTTTTAGGAGGAAAGTGATTATCTGATAATACAAAAACATATTTTGGGATCTGGTGTGTGTAGATCATTCGTTTTTGCACTAGGCTGAATTTGTCAGTCAATACCAGTCAATAATGTTTTTTTTTCTTGGAGCCGATTATTCCTGCCATTCTGTATTCTGACTTTCTTGAACGAATTTTGCTCAGAGTACATTATTTATTTATTTATTTATTTTTTCACTTATTCATCATTTGTTTATTTATTTGACTTCTTCTGGCAAATGGGGATTTGTCTTCCTGTTTTGATCATCATAAGTCCGTAATTGCGGTTTCTTGCAGGTCCGCTCCAGAAAAGCTGCAAACGCTGGTTTTTTCCGCGACCTTGACGTATGTCCATCGGGAGCAGACACGACCAGGACATGCCAACAAAAAAGAGTTGACACCTCAGCAGAAAATCAGTGAGTTGCCTCATTTGATGGGTCCTTTCAAAGCTTTATATAATGAATGTTTGACCCCCTTTGGTACCCCTCAACACTGTGGTTGCAGAAATTCGATTATATCATTTTTAAATGCTTTTTTATCAAGGGTTTGTCCAAGATAATTGGCTGGTAAAACATACAAACAAATGAGCAGACAGGCGACAGTAGGCGGACAGAGTAAGAAAAACAGACAAGCATAGACAGACAGAGACAGGTACACTGACGGACAGACAAACAAACAGACACGTGGGCCGACACTCGGAGTTAGGCAGGTATAGAAAACAGATAGATAAACAAACATGTAGACAGGCTATGAGAGAAATTGTCACCGAGAAATGACACAGAATCTCGGTGAGTCTGGCTAAAAACTTATCCACGAGAGGCTTGGGTTATCTGCAATGGACGAGTTGTCTCAGTATGTTTGTATGTAAAATGAGCGTCAGTGGGGCAGGAAATATTACCATTTGCTCCCCTTCGTTGGGAATGGCCCGTCGGATCTATCAAAAATGCTCCTCAAAACAGTCTAGTTGGAAATATGTATTGTATGATTTTTAACTGTTCATTTGTATTATTATTATTTTAAATATTCATTTTTAGTCATGTATTGTACTGAAACTAGTAATTTTATTCTTTTTTTTTCATCCGAATCCCAAAAGAATGCGGAGCCTCAGCCCCTACCCATCCGGTTGGCCATTCTACAACTGCTATCTACTCATCCATGCATTCATTATAATGAAAAACCAATTGTGAAATCTTTTTTTTTGGGGGGGGGGTGTGGGCGGAGCTTACCCTCAGAGGGGCTATCTGTTTCAGTGCGGCGTTGAGTCCATTAATGTCGGTTGGATTGTATAATTGATTATTCATAGCTTTTGAAATTTCCTGTATTCCAGAACCCATTATTTTTTCAATTTCATTTTTTATTTTGTTAATTGACCCTATATTTTCTTTTTCTGATATTTTTTTTCGAGTGACACGGTTGTTCTGCTGTTGCAGAAGAACTCATCCAGTTGACGGGAATGCGTCCCCATTGCAAGGTTGTGGACATCACCAGAGCGTTCGGCACAGCAGAGACACTTGTGGAGACGAGGATCAATTGCTCAAACCTCCTTGAAAAAGTGAGCATTCCATGGCTTTCACGGCAAATTAATCGATTTATTGATTCTTTTAGGATACGACGATTGTGTATCTGTTGGAACGATATAAGGGTAGAACATTGATTTTCACAAATTCGGTGGATGCTTCCAGAAGAATGTATGGAATATTGAAATTGCTGAAGCTCCAACCACTAATGATCCATGCGAAAATGGAGCAGAAAGTTCGTCTAAAGAATTTAGAAAAGTTCGCAGGTGAGGACAACTGTCACAAATTACCGTTTTCTGCAAATTTCCGCCTGATTTCGAGTTTTCAGCTGATTCGAGGAGTGTGTTATTGGCTACAGATGTAGCTGCCAGAGGGCTGGATATCCAGGGTATTGACAATGTGATACATTATCAGGTTCCTAAGACAGCCGAGGTGGAGATTGATAGCGTTGATTTTGGACTCAGCGACCAATCGATTATCGATTTTCAGATTTATATCCATCGTTCTGGAAGGACAGCACGAGCGTCGCGCAAAGGCCTGTCGGTGCTAATAGTGGACTCTAAGGACGCGCATTTGTATAGGAGGCTATGCAAGAATCTTAATAGGGGTAAGTAGGTCGTGTGCTACCGATCGATACCTATACATTTAATTGTTGAACATGGATTTGTTCCGATTGCAGAAAAGGACCTACCAGTATTTCCCATTGATTGCATGGAATTGATGAGGAGGCTGAAGAAAAGGGTCGAGATAGCGTCGGCTTTGGATACGTTGGCCCACAGGGGTAAAAAGGTGGGTGATTATTGTGTGGGTTGGGGTTCTTCAGGGTTTATGCGGTTTTTTAGTAGGAAATGGGTCAAAGATACGGTAACAAAGGGGTTAAACGTCGGAAAATGGTTTCCTAATTGATTTTTATGTTAAGGCGGAACATACTCCTTGAAAGGTAAAAGTAAGACTTGTTTAAGAACAAAACACATGGTGTTGCCGTAATTTTCGCCTTGACCTACCCTATAGTTTGAAGCTCTGAGTCACGTTGTAAATTCAGATTCGCCTATCCGAAAACTGGTTCACCAAAATGATCCGAGAAGCAGACCTTGAGATGGATGACATGCGGTGAGAAGTTGATCTTTGGTCTCATTGATTACTCATCATTGCTATTTGATCTACTTGTAGAGAACACGAACAGGCTAACGCAAATGACGAAATGAACTCCATCAAGGCACAGGAGGCTGAACTGCAAGCTGAACTGAGAGCTGAACTCGCCGAGCCACTGCCAAGTGTTGATCGGCTCAATATACCTGTGTGTACTTGTTTTTTTTTGTTAAATAATATCATTTTTTATTGCACCCAATGGATTTATTGATTTCGTTTCCAGAAAACCCGATATATCAATCCTGACGTGGTTGCGCAGTACACAAAGGTAAGGATTTTGCATCAGTGATTGAATAGACTGAATAAGTGCGCCGCGGATTGCTTTGGTGACCGCCTTAGTATTGATTTGCGGCACAGTTGTTTCAGAACTAGGAAATGTAGAGATAAGACGCTTCCTTTGACGGCTTGATTCCTAAAAAAATCTCCTGTATACATCAGGACTTTCTATTGATGGAATGGATCTCTCATTTCTGCATACGTCCATGATCTGGTCCTCTATAAAGAATGCGCTCGAGTCCGCCTCCCCCCTCTATTTTTCATAATCCCAATAATTTACTAGTCACAGTGAACTCCAAACGGTCGTAGACAAGGGCAAGACCGCGACGCGGGCCCTCTGTTGTCTGCTGCACCGAGGTAGCGGGTTTGCTGGGCAAAGACGCGGAGGAAAACCGACACGTCGTGATTTCCCGCTGCCCCGTGAGGTGCAACAGACAACCAGAGTGCCCGCGCCGCGGTCCCGCCCCTTGCCTACGCTGCCGTTTGGAGTTCACTGTATATTCGGTTCTATGTAGGTCGGAGTCGGAGCACTTGTATTATCGTAATGTTCATTACTATGGTGCTAACATATAATAGTTAATAGTGTAATAATGTATATTATAATAGTATGATGTAATGTAGTAGCAGATAGTACAGTGTGTATATTTCTGACTGGCGTGTGAGCGCACCGCGTGCAATGACGCGTGGCGTACTGCTGGCAGCGCTCTAGTAGACAACTAGGTGAGTATCGATCGCCAGCTCGCGTCATTGAGGGCGGTGCGCCCGCACGCCACTCCGAAATATACACACCATATACTTATGGCCGAATAAAAGCCAAATAATTCAGTTAACTTGGTTGGCAGCTCAAAAACGATTCAATTACTGGAATATTTGATAGAGGGAGTGGAAGACAGAGAGTGAGAGAGAGAGAGCGACAGAGAAAGATAGAGAGAGATCAAGAAAAAAAGAATCTCATTTTCTTTGTAATCTTCCTGCAAAGGCTGTATTGCTCTTCATTTTTCGAGTCGAATTTTTGATCTATTTGGAATCGAACATATCTAGTAAATTATGCGGTCGTGATATACAATATGTATATAGTCTACGATAACATACAGTTCCTGGGATCCTCAGACTATTTTTCCATGCGGCTTTTGTCCCGTCTTAGTCCCTATTGTGCTATCCCTGAATGCGAGCGATTAGCGCTGTGGACTGAATTAGATGTATTGAGGCGATAACGGATTATAAGGACATCCCGTATTTCTGGATTAAATGAAGCCGCTGAGGAGATTTTTGCTGTGTCACTTTGTGTAGCGAACATTGACTTCACATTGTTTTTTTTCTGAGAGGATTCTTCTCGAACATTCTTGGTAGGATTTAGTTAGTTTTCGCTCTGGGATTCTTGACATTTCCCTTGGGATAAGTATGAGATTTGTTTTGATTGACCAGCGATTTTTCATCTGAAGCCTGGAGATTTTCAGATCACGTCAACATCGACGAACACATTGGACTCGTTAGAAGAGAAATTAGCGGAAGTGGAAGAGAAAAAGAAGAAAGCCAGGAAACTCATCACCACACATCAGTTGAAAGCGAAATCGTTCAAGCGTAAGAAGAAATTCTAATGCGATGCGCGCGTTTGCAATGTGACAATTAGCGCACTGCAGCGGATTTGTGGCAGTTTGTTGTTTTGTTGATTTTGTGATAGTTGTCGCACGAGAGTTGCTCATGTTCTATGTTGAGAGTATTGTTGGATTTACAAATATGGTTGGTCATATTCTGAAATTAGGAAATTCTGCGAGTGGCTTGTTTAGAGATGGACGAGTTTCCTGCGCTATTTTTTAGAACTTGGATATTGCGCAAGAACTCATTGTTTGGGAGTTTCACTTCAAACAGCTGCCGGAAATGTGAACTGTAGGCTCCGCCCACTTAGTTGTACTGAGCTGGGTACTGATTGTAGGACCAAAAGGAGTTATTATGCAGTGGAAGGGCTTCTTAGGTTCGAATGCATAATTGTCAATATCCATGGTAAAC
Source organism: Ancylostoma ceylanicum (assembly GCA_000688135.1). Classification (NCBI taxonomy): domain Eukaryota; kingdom Metazoa; phylum Nematoda; class Chromadorea; order Rhabditida; family Ancylostomatidae; genus Ancylostoma; species Ancylostoma ceylanicum. Next base: position 165,981 of record JARK01001543.1, read on the forward strand.
GAGATAATACACCTAAATTCACCGTTTACCTGACAGCCATCAGTAAGTTTACCCATATGTGACCTTGTCCTTACCCAGCTGTTACCCATGGGTATGAGATTACCCATCGTCCCAATAATGCAAGCGGGCCCTGGTGATGAAGCAAAGACCTGGGTGCGTCATTGAGATTACCCAGGGTAAACGTATTGACGCTCATGTTAACGATAGGTAGAATTGGGGGTGTTACCACGTTATCCCGCTACCCTCTCAGTGGTGTATGCGGCCTTTGGAGAAGTACAAATTTGCCATGGCAGCCAATCGATTGTCGATTTTTTGTGGATCCTTAAGATGTGTGTTTAGCATTGTTCTCAGATCGGCTTACCGTTGACGGTTAGGTGTCACCTTTTTACGAATGATGGGCGTGGCTTAATAGTGACAGTTTTTCATAACCTTGGATAGTGTTCGTATACAAGAGCTGGCTGTGAATTGAAAAAATCACGTTTTTCAATTAAGTGACGTAATTTTGGCTAGCCAATCAATGCACATGCTTTGCGTTTGCACCTATTGGCTGTTGGAATGAAAGGTCATGAGGTCGCATCATTGAGGTTACCCAGGGTAAACATGTTGACACATACAGATTTACCCGTCGTTAACATGGTCACGAATGCGCTTACGTTTTGGATAATCTCAGTGATGCATCCAGGCCATGAAATCGTTTTTTTTGTGGACGAGTTGGCCGCAGTTTTTCTATTTTCAGGATTTGATGTCCATGTAAGAAATGTTGTTTAGTTTTTCTCTGTTACTATTATTCTGTTGATTTGTGTGCATTTTTGCGGCATATTCGGTGTTTTTCGCCGAATGCTGCTCAGAGTGCGTTGTTATACTTATATAAACTTTTCAAAATACTTTTCTGTTTTTGTTCCAAAGAATGATGACGTCATCGTCGCTGCAGTGTAATACAGTCCGTTGTGTGTTGTAAGTTGAAGAGAGATTAGAGAAAAAAAAACGCAGAGGGGCATGCGTTACGCCGCAGACAAAGAGGTGGCTTGCCGTTTAGCGTAAAATCGTAATTTCGTGCCTAAATATTCAATTGTCGTCATTTCAAACGTTCCCCTGATTTCGCGACATGTCATTGTTGAAGCGTCCGTTTTTCCTATTGGCGTCTCATTTTCGTTTATGCGCTGTTGGTTACCGGTTTAATGGGATGTGAAATGCCGGATGTGCTGATATTCAGATGTGAGCGACAGACGAAAACACCACCGTATAACAGTCGTTTTCCGACCACGTTAATAACATGTAGCCAAATTTTTTTTACTGTGTTGGTCGTAGATTGTTCCCAGCTGTGGATGTGGTAGTAAATGCAGAAATTCGAATTTGTGCTCGGCTAGTAGCGAGATGCTATCTCTCAGATTACCCATGGTAAACGTGTTAACACCCCTAAATTGACCCATCGTCAGCATGCGTGCCAACATATCTACCCTGGGCAATCACAGAGGTGCATCCAGGCCCAGTAGATAGATTTTCCGGAAAGAACACGAAATTCCGTGACGTTATGGCTCGTATGGTTAATTTTTAATGGACTAGTAGCTTCTGAGGTGAATTTTTCACATATTTATGACCCATAGGATGAATTTTTTAAGCTTTAGTGATCATTTAAAATTTATTCCCTGAAGAACTGGTAAGTACCAAAGATAGTCTCTCCGATCATCACCAGAGCAACATAACTTCCCAATATGCGTATTTATTTCTGTTCTATTACAAAATTCGTTGTTTTTCGTGTACTGGCTGTAGGTGCAGAACAAACAACTTTCTCGACGCATAATCGTATTTTGATCGTCATAGACGCCAGCCAAACTTACAGTGGCCCTAACGTTCTTGACTCTCCAGCTGTTAAATTTTCTATCGCGTCCGATACGCATTCTTTTTCTGGAATAACCGATGAGGTCAATCTCGAGTAATTGGCTCATTTGTATGCAATTGCCCAATCTTAGTGGGTAATAAAAATGTACGCACAGGGGATGTCAATCACGATTGCGACTCCCGCGCACTGGCGCGCCGCATTGCCTACGAGGCGTGGCTGAGCGCCGTGGATGTCGGATGTTTAGTACATTTATAAATAAGTTTAAAAAAGTAAATAATTAAGTGGACAGATAAACTATGTGAGTTAAATGTGTTATTCACATCCCTAGATACATGTGTAACAGTTGTTTTTCGCTCCTGTATATGTGCAGATATTGCAAAGCTGTGAGTCTTCTACAATGTTTTATCACGAAACTAATAATGGGCCACTAGGTTTCCTGTGTGGATTCTCGGATGAAAACAAGGATATATGATTGAGCAAATAACACATATTTGTAGCTTCAACAATTGTATCCGGGAAAACCACAAATCGTCAGCAAACATCAAGTCACTAAGGAAGTGGTTGTCGCCTTACTGGACTGTGGTTCTTTCGTCAAAGGTTATTACATTGGCTACAATGTTGAAGAGTAACGGAGAGATGACATCTCGGGAAAAATGGTGGCCACCTAATATTAGTGGGACATATTGACCTGTCCTACGCGTTTTGACTTGTTACTATTTCAGATAGCTATTGCATTGACGTGTCGGAAAACAATTCAAAGTTTTCGCGACGTGTCAGCTAACAAGTCAGAACGCGCAGGGTAGGTCAGTATATCGATCGATACTAGGTGCCCCCATTCCGACCAAATTACCTTTCCGCCGACGTCTCTTTGACGAACTTCCGTTCTGAGGGTAAACTCCTCAGACAGTTCATTCTTAACTCGTGCGCGATTGCTTGACCCGATATATGTTGTCATGTATAGGGTCCGCATCAGTCGCAGACAACTTCCAGTGGCGCATACAGCACTGTACTGGTTACGAGGCAGGACAGTCCGTCCAGACGCAAGCTAAGGGGTGAGTTAGTAAGCAAATGAGAAATTTCCTTCATTTCCGCAACAATTCAGTGATAATCAGTGCCAGCGCAGCCGATAGTGTAGAACTAAAGGGTAAGGACAAGGAAAGCACATTGCACCTCAACTAGTACGCGAGGTGTTGTTGGTTTCTTGGACCTGACCACATGCGATCTATCAAGTTATTCGTTGAGACTCGGAAGTGATAAATCCATTGGCCGTTAGGTTGTGATTGTGGTCATTGATTCTTACGGTAGCCTGGGTTTCCATCTGTTTTTTGTTGTATGTTTTCAGTTCTTTTGATATATTCATTCCCGTTGCTTTTTCTTCTTCAGGCTAGTTTATGCCGCAGCTGTTAGGTATACTCTCCAGAATTTGTTGTTATTGTGAATGAGCACCACTGAGTGCAAATGGTAAAGATAAACAAAGGACTGCATTCGATGAAGAGAAGCAGACAATCAGAAATACCCCGGCCCGACCTGAAATTCCCTGTGAATTTTTTCCCAGGCCATTCACACGTATCCTCTCTAGATGCTCCCTGTGAGTCATTTCTATAATATTTGAGTAGTTTCTCCATTTTCAGTAGGGCTTCTGCAATGAGTTTTCTGCCCTTTTCCTCTTTAATGCTCCGTTCGATTTTTTAGGATAACCGATGTCTCAGCACCGACAGCAAACGGCTTCTAAGCCGCTCAAGCTGTCATCACAACCCATCTTCTATGTCAAGCTCAATCCTCATCAGCTTATGAAAGTACAAACGTAGGCTAAGCCTGTTTCAAATGCTCTTTTTGCTACTTTTTAACATGATTGAGAGCATTATCATGTTTAATTTTGCTAATGGCTATCTGCTGAAAATGCTGGATGTTGATGTTCTTCTGTAGTGATGTCAGCAATGTCGTAGTATAGTCCCATTTTGTGCAGACCTTCGGTGACCAGTGATAATGGCAACGATTGCCGTGTAACAATCACATCACCTGAAAGTGAAAACTAGTCTTTTATGAGCTGCTTGCGTGAATCAAACAAGGATGGTCCGCCAGAGTGACGACGCGGATGAGGGAGATGCAGAGAGGAGTCAGCGTCAGGTAAAAAAAAGCTGGTCAATCCAATTTACTAGAAGATAGGGAAGGATACGTACACTGGGGCCGCATGAATCTTTGAGAGAATCCGTATGCCTCCCGTTACGTTTCGAGAGTTGAAAATCACCCTGTCAGCTACCTACAACTGATTTGCACTTTGCTTGAAGGCGACACAGTGTGAAAAAGTTATTTCCACCTGATTTCCGCCGGTTCAGCGTATATTTCAGCAAAAATCTCCACCCCCAAACTTCCGGTTTTAATGGAATGTGCGGTGTACCGTTAATGCTAAAATGCTTGGAAAAGCCTAAGGTTGAGGTGCGGTTTTCGGAAAGGGCTGCAAGGATCTCATTTTCCCAAAGCATTGACATTGCGCGTACGTGCGCAAGCTGCTGTGCCATTGTTGCACCTCTCACTTGGGCAAGCTAGTTGTCAAACAGGATCGTATGCGCTCTCCAATCACTTGTTATTCTTTATTTTTCATTACACCTCTATATCGCAACTGAACGATTCTCATCGATCTGCACTTGCGTAGAGTTCATCTGTAGGTAATTCACCTCCAGTCGTCGATCTCCAGCTTTACGTTGCACAATTCCTTCTTCTTTTGCACTTGGAGATAAAGGAGAACTGCCGAATATGTGGGCGTACGACCCGCGCCAGCCGACGGCGTGTTGGGTTGGAGGCTTCTCTCCACACGGGTTGCGTCACATTGAAGCTAGTGGAGGGATGGTCGACCGCTCAGCTTGGCTGTTATCACTTGTCAGATCACTTGTTAGAGTGTGAATATTCGATCACAACTTTCTGTGCCAAGCCGTGTCCTGTGTCAACGTCACGTGGGATTTCTGTATCACTGCAATGTCGGCACCTACAGCAGCGTCACCCACGTGCACGAGCTGAAGAGGAAGAGTAAGAAAGTAAGTTAGTAATTTGTCAAACCATTTGAAGATGTTACAGCTGATACATTCTCTGACGAGGGTGAACAAACGCGCCTGATTCAGATGATTGCGACATAGCTGACATGGTCTAGAATGTTTGATCTACTATTGATTGATAGTGATGCACTCTTTGTTATCGGCACTGCGTGTATCTATTCATATGCATCCGTTCCGTGCTCACTCGCCTCACTGCCTGTGTTAGTATTCTGGTCCTTCTAATAAAATGTTCAACTTCTCCTACCAAACAACCACAACGAGACTTTACCACTCACTAATTTCAAATCGTGCGCAGTGCACTTCTTGTGGAAAGGAGAGCTGCCGTAATTCCACTGCAAAATCCGAGATGCATCAGAGAGGGGCGGAGCTCCATAGTTCCTGGTTCTTACCCGGAAGTGCTTTCAAAATCCCAGGAATACCTCAGCTAGAGCGTCATCAATGTTCTTGCATTTCATACATACCGAATCATGGCCAAATAAGATTCAGTTCTGCATGCTATCGTGACTAGCCGACGTTTTTGCATACATAGTTAAGCATGTGATGGATGCGAGTAAAATCAATACTACACTCACTGCAAGCCCAGTTATTTACTGCTCGCAAAAATCGCGTGTCTAATATAGTATCGTGGATGTCAGAATGTGAAATTGCGCAGAAAAATCTGGTATCAACAGAAATCTTGTGTTAGTTGTCCGCGGTGGTTTCCAGAAGTGATGACGTCACAGACGAATGTTTGAAAAATTGGTGAATCCCATACCCTTTCTTCGGTAAATCGTAGGTAACCTAGGCCTAAGTAAAAAGTAAAGATTGAGAAACCAGCTGTGACACATGTACTTGTCGTAAATGCACTTGTCACTCACCTCAGTGCAATGCCTAGGTATTGATCGATTCAGCACAGCTCTCCTGCTGAGCGACACTTTTTTTTGTTAGAAAATATGACGATTTTAGATGGCCACGCCCACTCGCTGAAGAAGTGACAAAGAGCACAACGAGCCTCATCCGGCAACAACGACAAGAGGCGTGAATTGAATGAGCAGTTCCTGACAACTCGTCTGAGAGACGAGGACAAAGGATCGTGGACTGAAATCTTTGCTCAGTGTAGAATTTTGCAGGCCCCAAGAATCTGTTGCTCCGCCCACTGCTGATTGGAGGAGACATGGTGCTGAACAATATTGAGAAACATAGAATTCAGTGGTGAGAATCTCGGAAAGCTCGTCTAGTCCCTCCTTTACGAAAGTATTTCTGTAGAACAAGCACATTCTCCCCGAAATTACTGTTGTTTTTCAAAACCACCATGTTGTTTGATCCGCCCATGACTCATCTAATCACACAGTTTGGATAGAATTTCGGAAAGGGATGAATGTTCTAACGGAAGACGACCAGCATCTCTCCAGAATTTTCATAAAATTGAGGAGAAGACTGTAGAACGAATCTGGCATACCAGTTTATGTGAGCTTTTCTGGAAGGAATCCGCGCTTCATTGTAATTTCGCCTCCAACAGGCCATTGGTACGAAGGTTGACTGGTCAAAAATTTGGCAGTTGCCCTTGTCTTCTCCTAAGCCAACTTCCATGCGACTCAGTGCTGGATCGTCGGGCATACCAATGCAAGTGTACAAAATGGAGGGAGCTGATACCTCAGCGGTTACATCTATCAAAGATCTTGTGTATGCCTACAATAATAAGGAAAACTGTTTCGCGCACATCAAGAACCGATGAAAGTTGGCCATGTAAAGGAGAGCTTACAAAATGTATGTGCGCCCAATAGTAGAATCTATCGCAACTGTGTTCAATCCTACTAGGAGGAAGGATATTTACTCAGTTTTGTAGTTGATGAGTTCATAGGTTTCGGAGAAGGTATGCACTGCCTATTAGTTCTGTTGATCTACCATTTCCAACTAGATGTTGTATTAGCCTCGGCTGCGGATGCTTCAGGACGGACATTCGCTTGAGTAGCTCAACTGTCTCACCACTTAGAGTTTTGTAGATGTAGACCAACTAGCAAGTTTTGTCTGTCATTGAGCTTGAGCTGTGGAAGTTCGGTCAAGGTAGCTGGATAGAGGGCTACCGTTCTGTCTGGTGAGATTTAGGGTGAGGTCATCAGCTAGTACTCAGCGTGCCGGTTCCACGACGGTGGCCGGTATACCCGTGTGCCGTAGTTCCGGCAGGCTCCCATGACCCCGGACGTGGGGATAAGGGCATCATAGCCGGCTGATGCGGGTGCTTGCTTCTGACTTTTGCGCTAGTTTTCTGTCTGGATGAATCGAGCGGTATTGGGCCTTCCTGCTCAACTGCTTTCATTCGAGCTCAAGGACAGTCAAAATTTTGAAAATTGCTGTTATCATATGTTTTAAAAATCTCACAGCTATCTTGAGCATCCGTTGTCTGGACCAGTGTTTGGTTTAGGTTTTTTTTAAATCTACAGGTTGAATTGTTATTGTTCCTGTTCTATTTGTCTTATCCAGCGCGTTCATTGGAACGTACTAAATAATAAATAAATAAATAAATAAATAAATAAATAAATAAGTAAGTAAATAAATAAATAGATAAATAAGTAAATAAATAAATAAATAAATAGAGTAAAGGGTACAAAATAATTCTACTCAGAAATTAGTTGTTAGAATCGGAGGATTCCTGTATTCTAGAATTCCAAGGGCGTCAATCAGGAGAAAGTATTTAGGGCAATCGGTCCTGGAATCTCGGCGCAGAGTATTTGATGTCTGTATGGTTCATAAAATTTTGCTTCCATCTGATTCTCTAAGATCGAAACATTTCTTCAAAATGGCAGGGTCCCGCACAAGAGGTAGTCCTTCCAAAATTTCACTGACTCGGCCAAAAACAAGCATCAGGGCGAGATGATTTACAGTCCGGGTCGGTAGCGCCTGTCTTCAGATAACGAGAAATTTCACCTGAACCTTCACACAGAGTCAGTTCAAACGCCGTGTGCGATACATTTTGTTTGAATATGGGATTTCTTAGTTTTTCGAAGCCGTAATTTGAAAAATGCTCTATCGATATACTTCCCATCTCGCTGCTATGTGCATTGTTGTTCATTACTTATCTACATTGCAGTATTATAACGTTTGCCTTCAGCAAGCATAACGAGCTCAAACTTAAACTAGAATATAGTCATACCTCGCCTACTTGCCCTAGATTCAGCTCTGAGTTACTGCCATGATAACTCGCCCACGTCTATCCTCTCAGGTTCAAAAGCGGATCTTTCGGAGGATTACAAAATGTCGTCGATGAGGACTTTTGATGATCGGATTGCAGGGGCAGCTCATCCGCAAGGCAATCCTCTTCTGGAGAGCACCGTCAAGAGCTCTTCGATGCATTCGTCACCACATCTCATGATGCATACGTCCCTACTCTAAGATCGAACCATCCATTACCCTTATTAGAGAAGACTTAGCTGGCTTTAGCACTCTGCGATAGACGACAATGGCTTCTCCAGAAAAATCCCGGCACGAATCCCTCTTTAAGAGACGACTCCGTAATCGTCGCCTCTGAACGGTGACTAGCTGGACCACGCCCACTGCGGAGCTGTTTATTATACGGCAGTGGAGCTGAGTTATTCATCGGCGGCAGAGAAGGATACACAACTGTGTTCAGTGACCTTGTCGAATTACTAACAAGTCAATGGTTGTAAGAAGTTGTGTGGAGTTCCTGGTGTGGACTGGCGCGCTTTGAAAAGTTCCCTCAACGAATTTGTGGTTGGCAAAGAAAACATGAGAAAAAAAAACAAGGTTGAGAACACATTGCCATAACCAATGAACTCACACCGTTCGTCGGGCTATGCGGGTTTTGACCTATCCAGCCACAAGGTTGGTGGTCCCACCTTCCTGCTTACCACTAACATTAACGCGTGTCCAGCTAACGGTGGTCCGAAAGTCCTGCTTGGCAGCGTAGAAGGTGAGCGGTTGGTACAATAGTTTTAATCCAGATGGTTGTCTTTTGTTTGACACATGTTGAAAATTTTCTGTAGGCGATGAGACATTTGTGAGGGTAGATTACATTTGTTCTTCACTTTCCAGGCTCTGACGAAGGCAAGTAAGCCGGAAAGTTAGCCAAATAAAGTCCTGTATCAGTCTTGGTAACTGCTTAGAAGCAACAAACAAGTTCTACAACCAATTCGACAAATGCTAGGACGTCACCTGTATGTGACACACAGGAAACCCACCCGACTCCTGTGACAAAGATGCGAGGGCTACCGAGAGAGGGAGAACGATCTAGGCTTAAGAGGCTAGTTCGTCTTGGATCGCTGAATGTAGGCACACTCAACGGCAAATCAAGAGAGCTCGCAGATTTAACGAAGAGGAGAAGAGTGCACACCTTCTGCTTGGGAGAGACTAAGTGGAAAGGCGCGAGGGCGAAGGAGATTGGAGAGGAAATGAAACTGTTCTATAACGGGCTGGAGACGAGGAGAAATGGAGTGAATTCGCCAGTGTAGTGAACAAGGAACCCTGACAGGATTACAGATATGAGTATCGCATGGCGTGCGGATAGCTCAATGGTAAGAGACCCGCTCTCGCTAGCTTATTCAATGGTCTGGAAAGATCTAGAGTCCATTTGGCAAGCTTCGCAGGACAAAAGAATTGTTCCCTAAGATCCCCTCCTCCTCACTGAACATGGACTTTGCTCATCGCTAGATTCAATTTAGCCACAAAATAAACGCTAATGTATTCGAATATCCACAATTGTACAATTCATGGATATGCTCAGGTGGGCACAAACACAATTCTTCCTTATATGTTTTGTAGCATCTGTATGTATGTGTGTAGCTACAAATTCTCATGCTAATTCTATTCTATTCGCTAAGATTCGGTGTGGTACAATGAGAAAAAAACTGACTTTATAGAAATGGGCCTGAGACGCAGATACCACTGCTAGAGCGCAGAGAAGCAGAGTCGGAAGTTGGTAATCGAGAACAAACCTTACACGTAAGAATACAAATAGTGATCACTATGAGTTATTAAACAGTATGAATAGGTTATAAATTGGATGCTATGAGTGGATCACCGTAAACGAGAAGACCAGAATCTGAAACGGACGATCGGATGACGGACGCAAGCGGTACATCTATTGCTCAACGAGCCGTTCAAACTAGGTGCGTGCGTGCGTCAGGTGCCACATCGTCGCACGCACCCATTAAGAATAAACTATTTTTTATCCTGCAGCTCCAAGAAGACAGCAGACGTCGCTGGGTATTCAGGTGAATCCCTGAATAATTGGGTGACTGCCACTTGAACCTTGGGGTACGTTGCTCCTATACCTCGGCCAAGGATGCATAATTGAGATTACCCAGGATGAACTAATTGGCGCGCATGTGAACGATGGATAGGTTTGGAGAGTGTTATAACCTTGTTTACCCTGGGTAACTCTAATTATGAAGACGGCCCCGTTCTCTCTTGAAAACTAAGGATATAATCACCATAGAGGACGCGGACGTGAAGTGTTGATTTTGAACCTCTTAAATAGAGCTTTTTAAAAATTGACGTATATGACCATGATTAGCTCCTTTGACGGATCCTAGTCCATCAGAATTTTTGAACCCTAAAGGATAAGTTCCTTAAAAAGACGAAAAAGAAACCAACCATGCAATCGTCCATCATCACGTCTAAGCCATCTAATCAGCCCTCTTTGTCCACAGAGGTAAACGTCGCTTTGCCGCATGAGAGGAAAGCGTACGACTCCGGAAACGGCTTGTGCCGACAATCGTTCATTTGTGAACTTTGCACTGGCTGTGCACTTTCATTTAGAAGGAGCCTTGAACGAGGTCAGGTGTGAAAAATTGCTGGATAGTGCGAGAAATTGCCGCCAGCTCCAGGATATTGTAGGTCTACCTCTGCGTCTCTAACAATAACCCAAAAATTAGTTGAATAGGGACTTTGATAGACGATTCACACTCGTAATTCCACTCGTAAGTTATGAGCCCTAAATAACGTGGAAGTGATACTCTGGAAACGGGTACACGAGATATGCTCCCCAACGAAAACCAAAGCTTGCCGCACACCGCGAGCCCTCTCCTTCTCTGCGTCTCCAATCACTAATGGGTCCCTGTACTACCTACGCCTCCCCTCCCCCTGTCTGTACTCAGTCCCTTCGCGGACAGCGCAGTGTAGCTGAAAGAAGTATTTCATGTAATCCTGGGAAGCATGCAACAGGAAGCTGGAGTTAATTCATTGTTTTTATTGACTTATTGATTTATTGATTTACTCAGTAATTGCGAGAAATCGTTGGATGTTAGAGATACTAGTACGCAGCTATTGACTCCAGTTTTTCGGAACCTAGTGGCTTTTTTTTCCTGAATTTCATCTGTCCCTGTGTTCTGGAGTAGGGGGTTACGGGAAAGTTGATAGAAACATGAGAATTTCTACTTTTTTCCTGGATAGATTCCAATTCTTTCCCAGAAACAGCTACTATATTGTGACTACTTTTATAAAAAAATTACTGCTCAAAATTATAAAAATGCTGCATGGCTGAACACAGGAATCCATCCAACATCTGCCATCTCACGTCATTCCACTAAATTTCTCAAATTCCATGCATTTCCGCGTTGGTCTACGTTCTTATCACGTCATGAATTATTTATTTATTTATATTGGATGACATGATAACGCTCACTTACTATTTGTTTTGCAGAGCCCACGCTATTGGATAATTTCTTCTGCATCATTCTTACTAATTCTCTCTATTGAATTTGCTACGTAGGACAAATTTTGCTTCCATTGCGCTTCAGTGGGCACTCGTGCTTCCCAGGGTATGATCACAGAGCACTGCCAAAACCTCACGTTCGCCGAAAAATTCAAAGGATAGAGGATAAATTGTTCGGCGCCAGTGTCCTTCTTGGGGGGGGGGGCGCCGCGTATCTGACTTCATTTGAGATTCATACAGATATTAGAATTGCATTTGTAGTGGACTATTACAATACCAATTTTGGAGTTGGGCACGTTTTTGTTCTCCTATAAGTGCTTGTTCAATTATTTATCCATTCACTTATCACAATGAGATTAACAATGTTACTCTACTGGACTACCAAAATGAGTTAGTGAGACTCAGAGAGACCCATCTAATCCCGTTGCTGCTGATAGTGATCCAAATACATTTATTCTCTGTGTTTGAGATTGAATTTTACGGAAATTATGGGTTACAAGGCGAAACGCATTTTTCTGGAACATTCGCCCAGCCCAGAAGCATTCCCCATACGACCTTCAAAACGGAAGAACCAGGAATGTGTTATGCGAGAACTGGTCCCCGGTATCGTTTCTCTGCGCTCTGGCGAACTCCTCTGCGTCACTGTCACCAATAGACGCAAGAATTCTTAGCAGCATGTTGCTGCGCCACACCAAATGGCGTTGCGCCGCAATAAGTGACGTTGCGCCGCAGCACGTGAAACGAATGCCGTTGCGCCGCAACATATGCAACAAATGCCGTTGCGCAGCAACACATGCAACAAATGCCGTTGCGCAGCACCACTACTCTCGTTCCCACTCTTACTAACCCTACCGATGATTGGCTCCTAACTTGTAGTGACCTTAAATGGTAATTTCCTAGTTCAGGCTCATAGAAAGGTCAGAAAACATCCCGCTTAATGTTTGATCTCGCATTCAAGCGAATCGTGGCGTTGGCGTAAAACTCGGAGATCAAACCCCAGGTACACTTCCTGATTCCACCTCACCTCCATTGTTATTCATTCAGTAATCATCGCAGAGCATCGCCACCCCAGTGGGCGGGGCCAACGAGGCGGTGCCGACCAATATGCGCCGTTCGGGGGGCGGGGCTGGAGTACGGCGCCGACGACGTTAGAATCAGTCGAATTCCGTCTCTCCGGCCGTCATGCATCGCTTATTGCTGGTCGTCGCCGCTGTGCTTGTGGTGTTGGCGAATTGCCAAGGAGAGCAACAACACGGTCCAGAGGTATGGCAGAGTTGAGCTGGAGTAGCTCAGTTCGCTACTATTTCATGTATTCATAGGATTTACATTGACAAAGTAGGTAACCAAAGAGGAAAAAAAAACCAATCTGGACAAGTTTTCCTCCACTGTCCGATGCTCTGCTGTTTCTCCAGCCAATATCTCTAGGTAGTCTCTGTTTCAACCAGGTATACCACAAGTCCACTTCATTACGAATTTCATTCATCTTGCTGTCACCTCAGTAGTTCTTCTTCCGCATCACAATTTTCCCCTACGACACGCCACACAACGCAGATGTTTTCGGAAGATGAGCGGCCTTCGAAATCCAATAACTTGCATTGTTGTCAGCAGCTCTTGAATAGAGTCGTCATCCGACGCCTTTGTCACATCACTAAATGTTTTCTTCCGGACATTGACAGCAGCTCAGCGGTTGATTGTTCTCTGGAAAGTCGTCGTTTTGTTCGCCTTGACTGCGAAAACATCCATTGATAGGAAGTGTTGCTACCCGGAAGAGATGCACTGGTCTTGATGCACTGGTGTCGCTTTGTGGTGCTATTCTCACGAAAATACGGCTTGCTGTCGCTAGTACGTGCGACTCGCTCCCTCGTTATACAAAAAGTCGCATCCTTGTCGCTCACTCACGCTTGGTCACACTCTCGCTTGCGCCCACCTTTCAATTGTGCTCATTTGAAGTTGGTGACTATGTGATTAACAATGGATCATTTGCACGAGGTAGTGACGCTGCTCTTGGTTTTGTCGCTCGCTCTCCTATGCAGTTTTCTGTCATAGCCTTGGACAATGACCGTACGGAAATTTTTGGTTACACTTTAGGCCTGGGTCCGCATGACTTATTGAGGTAACCCAGAAGAGACGGGTAACACCCCTGAATTTACCCATCATTAATGCGGGCCTCAACACGTTTACTCTGGGCAACCCCAATGGTACGTTCAGGCCTAGGAAGTTATTCTCATTACTTTGGCCAGTCCTTATCTAGTCAGATAACCACTACTCTATGATATGAAACGATTGCAGCTTCGCCCAGCAATTAGCGAGTATGCTTCGTTTACACTTGGCGTAATTCTATCGCTTATACTCGCTGACTTTTAACTTCAGAAGCACCATGTCAAATTTTCGCAGTCATCAAAGGTAACACTTCTCTGAATGAGTTTTCATAGGTGCAAAATACCAGTAGACTCTGTTAGCCGCCTGTGCGGGTCATTTGAACTTGAACATTGTCGTTCTCGCTCGCTCACAGCTCCATCATGAAGTATATCTATGCGTGGCTTTCACAGAAGAAATATCTCTTGGAAAATGATTTTCTGGATAAAACACTAAAAATTCTTGAAAATTGGAAAAACTCAGAAGAACAATTGGAAAAATTGTAGGCAGTGCCTGACCAGCGAGTGACTACTACACTAAATCGTCCATACTCAAATCCACCAGCGCAAAAAACTCGCTCGCTATTGTAGCTCAGTGGAACTTTGTACTCTTAACAGAAGATCTGCTGGCCGCGAATGCATCATTGAGTTTACCCAGGGTATACCTAGTAACACCACATAAAGTCACCCACAGTTAGCATGGACATCAACACTTTTACCCTGGGTAATCTTATTATTTCATCCAGGCTCTGGTGGTTACTTGTTACAATCTGGCCTTGCATAATCAGGCCTCACTTTCCGGTCAGAACGCGCTTGTCGCCTTATGTCGCCGCCCCATGAGACCCACTCACCCACCGAGATCTTGGCCTATTCTGGTCTATACTTCATCGCAGCACACGGAATGGATACAGTAAACTCTCCTACATCAATTTTCCGTTGGCTCATTGCAAATCAGCAAAGGTGATCCAGATGAGTTGTCAATTAGTGCCGTCAGGAGTCGCTCAATGTCGCCAGGTGTCGCTTGAGCGTAATCCACCCGTAGTAGTATGAACATGGTCCTCCCCTAGCCAGAAAACCGACAGAGGTGTTCTGGAGATTGCTGATGGTCGTAGTGGTCCAACACCTGTGAATAAGTCATCATCGCGCCATTCACGTAATCGAATTGCGTCGTGTCAGTCGTTGGTCCGTAAATGCACCCAAAGCATCACAAACAGTCAATTAACTTGTTTTGTCTGTGTTTTTGTTGTATTCACCATACAGTACATGTTATCTGAACTTCATATGGAATATAAATTTTTAGAAATAATTCGGGTGTTTTGGCGGTAAAATTCGGGCGTAACAAGCCCCGCCCACGGGAGTTCTGGTCATGTGGTCATGTGAGATTAAAGAACATCAATTTGTCGTTGAGAGCTGCAACTTAGCGGTTTTCTTGTGGGAATTCAAGGATTGCAGAAAAAACATCATATTGGTGGGATTCGTGGAGGAAATGAACGTTACTAATTAGAAGTTAGGGTGGGAGGAGACGCAGACTGTTCGTGTGGACTCTACTTCTCTGGACTCTGCCCGTTGTATGTATATTGTTTCCGTCAATAGTCTAAGGAAGAAGTTTTCTACAGCGCGAGCAGAAGTAACTGTGAGAACTTACCTAGAATTGTCAATAGCACTCAGACTTGGGACATAAGGTACGCTAAACCCCGCCCCTAGGCCTTTAAAAGCGTCCCCACAAATCCAAAAGTTGCTTCAGAAACACTCCAAATTGAGGTCTTACCAAGCTTTGATTTATTTTCCAATTTGATCTCTCATCAATCAATATTTTTTCATTTCAGATGAGCCGATATTTCAATGAAGATGGAAGGACCGCTGACTATATGCCAGATGCAATGAAAGGATTCGTCACGAAGAGGAAACAGTGAGTGAAGATGAGAGGGACGAAATGTGTAGAGAAAGAGGGAGAGAGTGGGAGAGGGAAAGAGAAGCAGAGAAAACTGTTGGAATTTAAAATAGTGGACTTGTGCAAAAAAGGTAATGCAAATTAATGATTACAGTAAAAATGAAAAAGAAACATACATAGTCCTAAAATATAATAACAGATGGCGGAAATACTAACAATAGGTTATAGGTAAAGTAATAAATAAGTCTGAGATAATTTTGATTCGGGTCTTCACTGCCACAAACGAAGGCAGCCCTACTGACCCGATGACACGCGACGCAAACTGTCGCGGCGCGGCACGCACGCTACGTAACAAAGCTTTACTTGTCTGGTGCAGCACGATGACTCCCTGTGTCAACGAATCGCGTTAGAGATGCAGAGGATCACCTCAAAGTCATTCGGCTTGTAAGCGTGGTATCTGATCCCGTGAGGGCAGAATCAGAGAAGCAGAGCTTTGCTGACAAGCAGAGAGGTGAAACTGTGCTTACTCATAGAGAGCAGGCTAGAGAAGCAGGGCACTATGCGAACTACAGTAGCTTTACTAGTGAAATTAAGATAGTAGACAATAGTATTACTAAGTTCTGACAAAGTGCAATAGGTTAGAGACGCAGAGAAAAGCGGAACTGTTGTCCACTCCACACCTACCTAAGAAACCAAACGAACTCCCATAAGGCCTGAACGCAGCACAAAGTGACTTTAAGCAGCTGACTACGGTAGGAAGCGATGACGTCACCGAACTAAGGTTTTATCTTAGTTTCATCACATCCATGGCTAAATGCAGAGCGATAATCCGTCGCACATGCGAGCATGCAATTAGTATCTTACGCCTTGATGATGACGTTTAATCGTGATGGAATAACAAGATAGGCCGTAGAATAAACAGCCACTGTGATGTCGACGATACCAACTTTGGGGAACAACTCTGTCCCCGCGGCTCAAAGCCAGTTCCTCATTTCCATTTCAATTTCTATGATTTTAATGTTGTTGGAAACGCCAGGAGACGCTGATGGCAATGGTATACATCACTTCCTGCAAAAATGTCAGAAACCATGTTTTTAAGCCTCTTATTTTTGAGGAAAATTAGGGGGAGGCGGTCGCGTATATGCTGCCTGGCGGCATGGTGCGACGAATTGAATCTAAGCTGGATATCTGCTGCATATGGCTGACCATACGTGGTAACGCGAGTCTTTCAACGTCAACAATGTTTTCAAAAAATGCTACAAGTGGGATCGAAACTGGTTCCAAGCAATTAAAAAAAACTCTACTAATATCTTTTACTGGATAGCCGGATACAACAGAAAAATCCTCAAAATAATTTTGAATGCGCGGTCCAGCCAAATCCTCTCATAATCTCTTTTTGCGACGTTCATGACGCAATCCACTTGCTTACGTTGCACACCGACATTCAAGTGCTTCTCCTAATCCCACACTCATAAAAACACGTATGGATTACGGTATGTAAGGCCTAGAAAGAGATGCTGTCTGATCAGCTCTCCGCATGTGGTTTTCCCGTGGGTAGGCTGAAAAAGAACGCTCTACTACCTTTGAATAGCCTAAGGAAATTTCAACCAGCATGTAACCATTTATTTATCTTTTCTTTTTTATTTCCTGAGGTACTTTATAGAGTAAGAGGTATGAGAACAGATGAGAATTTTTAAGAACATAGCAGCCTTGGTTAACCATGTCAGTTCGATCAATGCCCAGCGACAGTCCATGTAGATCAAAATATAGCGCCATGCATATGTACACCTCCTGCCCATTCTAACTGCTTCCCCAGTAGGATTTGCTGCTATTTTCCGTTACCAAAGTGTATATACAGTTGGGGTCGATGGGGATAACCTCCTGCGGACTCGAAAAGCACGCGGCGCGACCGCGTCGCTCGAGCAGGAATCCTCTCTAGGACTACAAACTATGGAGTGTTCTTGACACTTCTGTTATTAGGTAACATCAAATGTGATGAACGAATGCGGAGGAAATCCGGATTCGCCATTGCAGCGAAAATTCCATCGTGAGCGGCGCGGTGGCGCCGCGTTCTTTTCGAGGCCGTGGTTGGTCACCGCCAACGACGCCCACTGTATTTATGTTTTAAACTTCATACAAAAGAATAGATAAAAACGTTCCCGGGTCGCGCATAAATCAATACGCATGCATATTACATTTAGCATGACAGCGGCGTCATAGACGTTAATTGGGATGCTTGTTGTGGTTTCACATAGCTTAAGGACATTTCAGCAGTTCAGAAGGTGCTCCTGACGAAAGTACAAGCAAATATGACCAAAACAGAAGCAAATATTAACGAGAAGCCCTATTTTAGTTCTTCAAGAGGTCTATCAAGCGAAAATAGAAATTAAGGATACAGTGGGTTCCTCACGAGGCCCGTTTTTATGGAGGGATATCCTAACAGAAATTGATGAGGCCTAAGGACTGAGGAAGAAGTTAGGTTTACCAGTTAGGTTAAAAGAATTAGTGATATCCCAATTTGGCATGAGTAGAAGCGTACAAAATAACGTTGAAACGCAGAGAAGCAGAGTCAAAAGGGCGGTCAGAGAAGCAGAGGAGAGGAAACGCTGTATCGATTGGTGACGCGGTTTAGCAATGCGGTGCATTATAGAAATAGCACTATACAAATTTTTCAAAGAGTAGATCAATCGATAAATTCGAATTAGTGAATGACAATGAAAACGGGGAAAGTAGGCCTCAGGGAATCCACTATTTTCCAAGAACATCAAAAAATTTCCCACGTTTGAGAGGAAGGACTGGAAAATTTGTCCCATACCTCGCGTGAAATTATGGAAATGCTTACCAAATTGTTACTCTCAAATACATTCATTTTTTTATTTGTTTATTTTTACTATTTTCCCCCTAGAAACCGCCCACGGCACCCTCACGCTCCCAGATTCACTGAGACTCGTCACATTAAAAGCACCTCAGCTGTCAACAATCGCTACCGTATCCATGTTTTCATGGGAGCGATTGTTCTAAGGAACGTCGTACTGACTTAATACCATTGTGAAGCCAGATGCATTAATCCAGAAAGAGTTCGGAAGCACCAGTTGGTCTTTTTGAATTCCATGAACTATAGGAATCGAGGGTTTTCCTGAACTAAGGAAAAGCTGCTTCTTAGAGCGTATTTGTTGAAAAGGTGAAACTCGTCCGGAAATGCCAAGGATCAGGGAATAACCGCCTCGTTTTTGAATGTGGATTATTGTCCAGTAGGTCATCTGGCGATCTACGACTTAGGGGAGGAAAGGCAGGAATTTCAAAACAAGTTTTTACTGCACTGGCAACTAGAACGGGGATAGAGGGAAAAAATCAATAGTGGGAGAAAAGATCAATAGCTGTTGGGGAAATTCAATAGATAAGAAAAAACAAGTAGTATAGCCCCAGGGGCCGCATGCATGATTGAGATTGCGCGGAGCAAGCGCGTTTGCAGCCCATAAATTTGCCATAGTTATCAGATTCGTCAACACATTTACCCTGGGTAATCTCAATGAGGCATCCAGGCGCGGGGTGGAGAAAGAGCTAGCCCTAGTGGAAATCCTGGAAGGCCTTCTAGTGCCCTCATCCCCATCTGGAGCTTGGCCACTTGGACTATCTGGTCCAGCTAGAAATGACCGACATTCTGGACCAGCAAAAGGACCTGGGGCAGCATGTACCATTAAGATTACCCAGGATAGACGTGTCTGTACAACGCAAGTTTACCTACCTTAACGCGAGCGTTAACACCTTTACCCCGGGTAATCTCAATGATGCATCCGGAGCCTGAAGAGTTAGGACTTATCGACCATCTGGCTCCCCTATTCAGCTGGATATGCTGGGAAGTCTAGGATTTGGCAGCGCCGGAAAACCATAACCCAAGGAATCTTCAGGACCGGGCCTCTTTATTAATAGAAAGAAAAAAGTAACAGATTGAATGAAAATTATTTAGAATACATGAGAATTTTCGAGAGCACACCACGACATGACGTGGAGCATTTCGAATCAATCGACACCCCACACAAATCGATGTAGACCAAAACACTTGATCACTCTGTTGTTCTAGCAGTGTTCCTACTGTACTGCACTATCCACAATTTCAAGGACTTCTTCCTAGAACAAAAGCCTAGACGTCCTGAACAAGAGCAACGCTGATTAGATTGGCTTCAAGTGCCCTTTGTTCTCTGGGAATGGGATCCTATGGGTTGGGGGATGTGCACGTGCAATGCCTGGATTAGACGTGATTTTCGGGATTTCTCGTCGATAAGGCTGGAGTTTTGCATGGAATTCTCGCAAATTTCTGAAATTATCCCGGAACATCCCCTCTGGATTTCTTGCCTCTCTTCTATGGCATCTCCCAGAAACCTCTAGGAAATAAATGTAAGAATCCATAAAAAAATTACTTGAAACGTGCTCCTATGGAATTCGAAGGACTAAGATCCCCGGGGAGGAAGAATAAACTATTCTATCCTCCCACGAAACCTCAAAATTTCCTAGTTTTTTCAGCAGTTAATATTGTTTTAGCGGATCGTTAATCGTTAATTGTCCGTTAACGTGTTCCTAAATTTATCAATAAGCGATTGAAAACTCTATTTTCTCTCAGCCCGTCTAAGCAAGATCAATAAAATCAATCAATCTGAATTAGTCTCCATACTTTTCAAAAATTGCGGTGAATCTGAGCCATATTTGATGAGAAAAATAAAAAAAGGACGAACTTAACGGGTTTTAACAGTCTTCGTCAAACCGTTAACCACTGCCTTTCCCCTGCACATAGCTGTGTACGGGTTAGTGCTTGAACTCATCAAGCTATAGAAAACATGGGTTTGTTTTTCGGAAGATGCTACACAACTACCACGCATAAATTTGCAACAAGTCCTGCCCACGTTGTTTGCAAAAATCAATAAAAGTCGAAAATCAATATGTATGCTCTAATTCACCAAGTCATAGACATCCAATTTTTTATTCATTTTTTAATGAAAGCTATGCCCCTTAACTACTACCTTTAGCTGCTAGCACAAATTTGCAACTCGACCTGCTCACGTTGTTTGTAAAAATCAATAAAATCCAAAAAGCGATATATAGTGGATATAAATCTTAACGGATGTAAATCTCTCCAGGTTGTAATGTTTCTTCTCGCTTTTCAACGAATTTTAATACATGTCTGTTTGATCAGTAATCGTTGACCTCCCACTGGAAATGACGTAATAGGAGTTTTACGCTATAATCAACATCGAATTATACATTAGATACGGTGAGCGTCGATGGCGGTGGCCTTTCCGCGGCCTCCAAAGCACGCCGCGCGACCGCGCCGCTACAGCAGGAATCCTCTCTGGGACAATGAACTATGGGTTATTTTATAGTTAGTTAGTTTTTTTTTTGTTAAATGACATCTAAATGATGAGCAATCAGCAAGCAAACCAAGAAAGCGGCGACGATTCCGTCGCGTCGCGCGCTTTCGAGGCCGCAAAAAAACCCTCGCCATGGACGTCTATTGTTTATTCGGATTAGAAAAATCAATTTTGGAATTGCTGAAGTTTCGGATCTCAAGAAGTGAGGGAGAGCTACAGATCTTGAGGAAAAGTACAATAAAAAAAGATGGATCTTCTGTTCTTTATTTCGAATTTCGAATTTCCTTGATCGGGTTCTGAATAAGTGTTTAAATTAGTTGGGTTACTGGACCTCCACTCGGTCGTAAGTATAGAGAGGACTAGAGATTTCCGAGGGTTTTCTTAAAGCCTTGTGTAATTTTATGCCATAATTTTTGGTCTTAGGAATTCTCGGACAGGACCGTTCTCGACGTGATATGTTGACGTAATCGGCGCCGCTCTGAAGTGGCTTAATTCGTGAGGAGACGTCAATTTCAAGAAAAACCCAAAGTGTGTGGTTAATATGCTTGACATAAAGAGCTTAGAACTCAAAAGATGAAATATCAAGTAGTGAACGATCAAAAATCAATATGGATTGGAGTCATCTGGCTAGGATTCATGAAAAGTCCACCACCCAAATCAACGTTGGTTAGCGTGATCAGTTTGCTATCGCATAGACTATGTAATTTTGGGAGACGCAGAACGTGAAGGTTAACCTGGTTTCGCGTGGTTGTTTGTCCACGAATCACAGCCATGGATTCGTTCCATTCACGATTTCCAGTCTTTCCGGGCCCCTTACACGTCATACATTGTGTGACTCTTCATCATTTGTAGGTAGTCATAGCGTGTGTATAATTATCTTACCATGGTTGTCATGGAACAAAAATATAAGGTTCCCTGGTGATAAATGGGAGCGATCAGCTGTAGATTTACCAGTTGAGGCATGCATACAGTAAGGATCTATGACAGCTAATGCATGAAAATCAAAGCCTCCACCGTCCTGAGGCTTCGCGCTCCTTGAAAATTTGATGGAGTAAGCTTACTAGACGGGGATCCAGAAAAAAAAAACTCCAGAAAACTAATATGTGGACAGATAGCCCTGACGCTTGGGCAGCATGCATCACTGTGATTACCCAGGGTAAACTCACTCGCACGGTACAAATTTACCTAACTTTTACGTTAGCGCCAACGCGTTCACCCAGGCTATCTCAATAATGCAACAAGCGGTAGGGGAAGTCAGTGATTTCTCTGCGACTGCATACACCCAACTTGATCACGATAGCTTCTCCAGCACAGAGCGCGTAAACCATTAGTGCGGACCTGGAAACGTAGCCGCGTCGCACCACCTACGCGGCGCGGTGGGCCAACTAGGTGTCGTACTGCTCGAGGACTGCTGCTTTGCATGTTTCTTCCACTGCTAGATCCTTTATGTCTGTATATTCAACTAGCAACAGTTCCGGTCACGCCGAGGAACCACGGCGAACGGCTGGTCTGCCGCGTCACATGGGTGGTGCGGCGTGACTTATTTCCAAGTGTGCAATGGAAAATAATCAATCAATTAAAAAATCAATAAAAAAACGTTAAAAAAAGAAAAAAAGAAATTGTCCGTTTCGTCCCTACCCATAGACGGACATGGCATGAATAAAGGAATTAATAAGCAATAACGATTGATGCCGCTTGTATGTGTTGGGCCTCTGTTTCCTGTTCTGGACTGACTGACAAAAAATAAAAGGAGGAGTTCATCACCCGTAAGAAACCGTTATTATATACGGTCTGAGCGGAATATTCAAACAAAGAGAGAAAATGAAAAAGGAAAAGAAAAAGAGAAACAAGAGAAGAAGAAAGAGTCGTCAAAAAGACAGGGACGCAAGGAAGCGGTATGTAATCAGAAATAGTGACGTCATCATTGCAGATTCTACGCATGGGCTGGCAAACGCAGTGCGCCAGACATGGAGAAACGACGGCAATTCTACGCATGGGCCGGCAAGTAAATCGCGACACGCACGCCGCACGCCGCGCACGCGCGGACACCATCAGCAAACCATCGACTTGGATACATCAATCGATAGATCAATCACACATCTCTGGTGATCTCCAATGTTATATTTGGTGATTATTTATGTACTCTAGTGCCGTATATACACATACATGCATGCGCATACACATATTGGGTATCGTTATATCGAAAATTTGCAATATTGTCGTAGAATAAGCCGCTGTGTGTGTTCCTCTACGTCCCTCATCCTCCTCATCGTCGTCGTCATCAGTATTGATTTATGGATGCTCTCGTGGAATATGTTCACATCTGATGATCTCTTATGTCTCCTCTCATACGCAGATGTAAGCGTCGTATAAAAGTGTTGTTGTGTTTCTTTTGTTGTGATGCAAGTGGAAATTTTAGCGGATGTGGGCGTGGCTTACGTCCCAACCCTCGTTTTTTTTTGGGAGGCGGGGGGGGGGATTGGACTGGTTTGGGTAAATTTGAATTTCAGGGCCCGGATGCTCTATTGAGACAGCTCTCCTCAAAACTTTTGTTACAGCTTGTACGAAAACGATCGATGTACAAAAATATCCAGGACAGGATAAAACGAGAAATATGTGGTCAAGTGTTGCCACTGGGAGAGGGGGGGGGGTAGGGGGTGGAATTGCTCAGGTTCAGCCATGCGAGCTAGAGCACACACGGTGGTTTACCATGCGGTCAACCACCATGGCCACCCAGCCCCATGGGGGGACTGTGGTGGCATCGATGCACTTCAGCGTGATCGCGCTGCATGCATCGTACGTCCCACACACTGACGGCGGACCACGATGGGATGTGTTTCGAAACCCTCTTTATGAGCGGCTTCGTATATGTTGCGGGACCACATGGCGATCAATGCGTGAAAATAAATTCGTTGATTCATTATCGTTTTCTGCTGAGCGTTTCGCCCGAAAATCGGTCATCAGCTATTCAGGCGATGAACCCGTGGTTGGCAATGACTTTTTTCTGAGCTAACGTCGGGTTCTGTACGGTTAGGTATTTGGTCAGTACAGAACAAGTGCTTCTCACGAGCTTTTCTTGATGACCTTTCGGCGCCTAGCACCTTTTTCAAATCTTAATACAAGAGCACATTACATGCAATACAAACCAAAAACGTATCTGGAAACTGTCCGCATCCACCGAGCTCGTTGGTGCAGGGAATGCAATGAATTCGTGTCGGGACTACTGTGGTTATTTATACAGTACTTCGTGATACTGTAATCTTCCTTAGCCGAAACACTGCTGGTCCTCCTGCCCTCCGTGATCGATCAAGCAATGTACTTCAGTGCTTCCGCAAGTTCTTCCCTATTATTGATCTCTGGCTTGTACCGCTCAATCTCTCTGTCCTCCATAATTTTTCGATCGAGGGCTTATCCATGTTGCGATGCAACACCTTAACCTCGACTAGTGGAATAGATGCATGTGAGTGCATAGTTGTTCAATGCTTAGAGGAACTATTTGTAGGGTACGACTGTGGGCGGCTTAGTGCTCGTCGATGTTCGTCTAATCTTTTTCTGAGCGGTTGTTCAGTTTCTCCTACATGTACGGTAAATTCATCTTCAGCTTGATGAAAGCTATGAGTAATCGTCTAGTCAAGCATCTCTTCTGCGTCGGCACCAAGTACGACAGTGCTGGTAAAAAGCTCCCGGTGTCCTCAGGGTAGCTTGCTCTTGTTAGTTCTTCCATGCCGCGGAACGCACCCTTCAGAGGGATTTCCAAATTCTGGCTAAGTACACCCCATGTGAATAGGGGGGGGGGGAGCTCACTGAATCAACGGTTTTAATTAATGCTCTAGTTCGTTTCTGGTTCGTTCATGACGATTTCAACTAACCACCCAATTACAGACAACTAATTGCTTGTTTTCTATAACCGCTGAAAGTAGTCCTGATTCGGTCGATTTTTTTAGGGTAGGGATGGTGTTAACATGGGGCAGAACTAATCTCAAAGGGCAAACTATTTATTAATGTCGTAGCTGCCAGACTAAAGCTTCAAACCCAGCGAAGAGAGGTGTTGTGGTTGGAGATCACCTCAAACTCAAACCAGGTGTTGTGGTTGGAGATCACCTAGATCACCTCAAACCAAGGTCCTACAACAAGAGGAGAGCAAACGTACCATTCAAAAAAATTTCGGAGGTGTATGTGTTCATATTTGGTTGCGACGCGATCGTCGCGCGTGAGCAAACTGGGCAAAAGCGATGGCTACGAGTGGACGCATGCGCAAGTTGTGATGGCCTTGTGGTAGTTGGCATTTACCATCGTGAAGCAATGTTGGGGATCCTCGCCATGTCCTATTCAGACTATTTCCTTTGAAGACGACGCTTATGCCAGTGGGCGTGATGGCATTGCCGTGAGAGTATAAACACAGCTTGTAACAGAAAGTAGCTCCCTAAAATTGAATGTGGCTAATAGATTCTAATATTGACTGAAAGTGCGAAACTTTTTCTTGCTGGAAAACTTGGATTTCGTTGGATTCGACAATGTGCGGGGGTACCATAAGTTATTGTACATCGTTTGATCATTTATTTCTTCACCAGGAATCTGTACGTTCTATCGCTCCTCTCTCTACCGAATAGAGGAAGATTTGACGTATGTTTCAGTTGAGATCCACTTTTCCGGGAGGGTCTTGCTATCGAGCGGTTGGCCTCAAAACACATTTTTGAAAAGAAGTGGGTTGTTGTGAGCACTCGCCTTGCAAAATCTCTACACTGTCTTACAAATGGCTATGATGTCACCGCAAAAGCAATTTGTGGAACCCCTAGGCTCTCCATATATGTTACACCTACTTGTTTCCTCGTTGATTCAGCATAATTTACTCATGTATGGGCTGGCTAGAAGCCCATAGTGGACTCTTCACTGCTTCCTGAGAGCCGCAGTGGAACGAAAAGTGATGGAAGCGGTGTAAAAATGAAGGAGATCACCAGAGACCAACAGCAAAGATAAACAGCTTGAGGGTTCTGGGTTTGATTCTATGATTATTGCATCTGCAACCTTCGAGAAGTTTTTCAACGACCATTCGGGGTGGCACTTTTGTTCTTCACCTATTTATTTATTTATTTCCACTCATCAACGCATTTGACTATTCGTTGTTATTCTCATCGGATTTTGGGTTGGGGAGCTTGTTGTCCTAAGAAATGCTATGAAGGAAGGAAACGTGTGAAAAGCTGCACAGCCAAGCTGCAACGAGTGCATGGTGTTTGACTGGACAAAAGAAAAGATCTGAAAGACAAGGCCAAGTCATCCTGCTTTCCAACAGACCACGCATTCCTTGAAGCGAGCATTCGTGAGTCTGCTATTTCAAAGAGCGGATGGGAAGTTCTCCAGTATCTTCCAAATCTTGCTGACATTTCATCAACACCATATCATCTTCGTCGTTTCTCCTTAAAAATTCTAGAATCAAAAGAAATTCCATAATAGCTCTGGTTTTCATGTGAAACACGAGAAATTCTGGAGATCCTGAGTTTTCTGAATAAGGGCATAACGTTCCACTAGGAAAGGAAAAGCGCTTCTGAGGAAGTTGGAGGAAAACGAACAATTGCAAAGAAAAACGCCGAAACAGGTGTATAAAATTACCACACTACTACGCGGTACTAGTTCGTTGAGGCTCACTTCGTATGGACCTCAGACTTGAGTAATTGAAACCTCGTTCTTCAAATTAGACAAAAATAAACGAACAATAAACGAACATAAAAAGGCGAACATTATATGGGGAATAATAATAATAAACGTAGGAATAGAGTAATCACACCATGTTCCCAACTCTCTTTATTATACATCACTACCCGGCTCACTTATCGGGTTGTGCACATTTGCTTATGATCACTCGCAATAATTTTTCTACAGTTATTATTGTGATGTGAATCTGTGAAATGTCAAATCGCATCTCTGCGATATTGCATTGGAACATTGCTTACAGTGCTTGAACTTCGATAGCTCCACGAGTGATAGCAGTGGAGCTCATGTAAAAATGAAAATTATTTGATAATACAATTTTACGTGGAAATCGTTTGTTTTGGCTCGGAATTTCCTTACAATCGAATAATGAGTACCTGGCTCGCGAAGTTTTCTTCCGACGATTTTAAACTCAAATGCAACCGCGGTTGCAGTCGCAGGATGTCGCTTGACGATCAAGCATTGGAGGCAGCGGTGCAGTCCAAACCGATCCTGCTATTCGGACGTTGAGAGAAGGGATGGATCTTTACTATTTCGCGGTTGTAAATACTTGACTGCAATCCACATAAAAGAATGCAGGATTGATTTGTAAGGATACGATTAAAGAACGTGTACTGAAAGGACATGTTTGCAAATTGAACATTCAACTGTGCGAGCAGTAATAGCGCTCGAAAGCTGTTCGATGGTGTCGGATGTGGTAATCTTCACCCAAAAGTCAGTAACATCCACCAGCTAAGCTTGCACTTCTATTATCTCGAAACTAATAACGACTTCACTGAATTCTGTCACATGGCTTCCAACGGAGTCGTATCGTTCGAAGATTGCTGAATTTCAACAACACAGAACACATCTACCGACCACATAAAAGAAGCGTCAGAACTGTGATTGCTGCTGATCGTCAGGTAAATTCAATGGATGTATCCTTGGATTCACCGAACTGTTAGGGTCCTTCCATCTCCTTTCCTCTCTTCTCGCCCTTTACCACCTTTCTGTTGTTCCACTGTCTTCATCAAAATTCAAATAGAGTTAGGTCTACTAGACACTTCGTCCGCAGGAATTCGCGAATACAGGACAAGCGGCTGACGGATCGGTTTCTGGACTTTCAGCTCGACAGAGGAACAACTTCTGAGCTGTGGGATTTAGGACTCACAAAAATCTGCGCTGTATGTACATGCTGTCGGATTTGCCCCAGAAGTGGCGTGAGCTCGAGCTCTGAGACCTTGCATGGATAGGTGTTCACCTAAACTTATAGATGATTTCACCTAAACTTAAATATAACCGTCATTTTCAATCGTATAACTATCTTCGAGGGCTACACCAGGCACACTTTATCAGGTATAATAAAAAATCAATAAATATTTACATCGGAAATACCTGTAATAGGTAAATTGTATGTGTATTGTGGAAATTATGCCAAAATATATTACGTTTTCGCATCTTTGGGAAACAATACAACTACGAAAATTTCTCATTTACTTATCATTGATATTGTTCTTATATATTAATCGATTGTATGCAGCTATCTTTATTTCTTGATTAACTGTCAGAATAGTGATGAAAATATTGATAAATTGTGATAATGTATTATTATTCCTAATAGTCTCACCTCTACCGTATTTGTCATTTATTAATATGGCATCCATTATTACTACAGTGGAAGTGATGAACGAGAATTTGGCCTTTATCTCACGTGGTACATCTCATCAGGACATTGATTGTGATCAATGTTTTAGAAACTAGATAATATCGCATTTCTAACTCAATCTGCGTGAAATATGCAGGTATTTTCAGAATTCCCTTTGAAACCGTCCGAATGTGCACCAAAGTGAGCATTCTGTCCTTTATTTTGGCTTGCTGTGGCATCGTAACAACTACTTGTCCTAGCACATCGGAAATAACAAGAGAAGGTGTCCGTTCCAAAGGATTAATCTACTGTGAGTTGTACTACGACATTGTAGTTCAATATGGAATACTATCGGAATATAAATCAAGACATCGAGAAATATCGGGCATACGAAAAAAAATACAAAACGACATCATACACAATATCACAAACTTATTTTATCACAATACAAGAACAAAGCGGCAGGAACACACCAAAAACACCACAAAGATAAAGAAAGGCCCACCTTAGTCTCCATCCGGGTCCCCAAAACGGCGGAGACCCCAATTGTTTCCAACACCCCCCCCCCCTTTTCCCGCCCCCTTTGTGCGCGCGTGATGTGTCCTCACTAACCACCACGCGAAGCGGTAGAAAGTCAATAAAATCAATCTGGGAAAGTGATTCTCGTATTGGTATAAACATGCTGCACAACCCCTGTAGACGTGTCTTCACCGTCTGCTGAGCTAACATAAGATAGGGAAAAACCAATGAATCCGGTATAATGATCGATGATTTCTGGTAAAAGTTAACCTTTAATCTGCGCCGGCCCTGGACTTCACCTCCACAATTTCTATTCGGCACATACAAGGGCAAACACAAACAAACAATTTTTCACTTTTGTATGTGCAGATGTGCTATGTACATACATAATTGTTGTCGCTTACTTGAAACAAGAACTACTAATTAGTGAAGTAGCCTCGTGTTGGAGTTTAACCCAATCTCGTCAAGTAAGCAGTTATCTTGAAAATTGTCGTGCCCTCTGTCGTGGAAAAGTTCTTCGTTAGTGAACTCTGCTTTTTACAGTAGCGCTAGTTGAAGGGGATTCAGTGTCAGCACGCGTCAGCTACATTGACAACAAGGTGGTTTACAAGAACTTCTACAAGGTGAGCGTTTCTCTTTTTGGATTTGAAAATGAGAACAGTGCCGATTTTTTTGGTTCTACCACGGTTCTGGTTGTTCATACACATTTTTCTGCAAAACTCGCTTGTTCAGCATTGGGGACTTTTATGGGATTGGTACATTCATAACCCGATCACGTTTCCCAGCACCTGCAACTTCTCAATTATACAACTTGGACAGCAATACGTTGTGGGTGGGTGTAACAAATTAGCAGAAGTATCGGTGTCTGTTTCAAAAAGTTTCATTGGCGTTTAAGTTTGCTTTACCTTGCAGGTTGTGGCTACTACGAGTGCCACTATGTGAGGGACTTCCATCAACTTACGGCTGACGAAGGAAAACTGTTATGGGGATAATCTTCAACACTACTGTCTTTCTATGATATCGCATGCAAAAAAATAAACCCTTCTTGTATTTGATAAATTTCGCAACTGAAATAGATACTCATACTAGAATTAAGACAAGGGTTGGGATAAGGGTTGAGCGGAAGTACTGCGTAAGACCAGATTCGGAAAATGAGAGAGAGATCGGGATTCCGCTCATTCCTGGTTGGGATCAAAAGCCCACGCTCATCATGGATGAGTTGCTAGCGATAGTGTGAAAATGAGACGAATCAAAATCTGTGTCTCGCTGTTCCTACCACCATTTCCCTCGCGCACTGCCCTTCGGTTGTCAGGTCAGGGTGTCGCGAAGTTCATGACTCCATGACAACATGACAACCTCCCAGCAACGTGACAGGTTCGCAACATCTTTGCGCTGCGCCGCTCTCGTTGTCTTAGCAAGTTGGCGCGCCCCGTCTCAAGCTAGCCTCGTAACATGTAACGAGTGTGATTTTACGACCTGAGGTGGATCAGTACCATTACCGATGTCATTCAATGCGTCGAATTTGAAGGATCGACCTGAATTTGAGAAGCATGCGCGTGCGGAGCGGGCGTACCTCCTAACCGCCTCCCGGAAAATTTGGCGTTTTGTAAAATAAAGTTATGTATAGCAGCTTATAGGAGTATGTATATAAGGTGCATAAAATTACCACACTAGAAATGCCACGAGGAATTACTCGCTAAAGCTCACTTCGCATGGAGCTCAGACTTGAGTAACTAAACCCTCGTTCTTCATACATAGAAGACAAAAGATGAAGGGGCAATAAACGGACACAAAATGAGAAGCAAAGTATGGTGAAAAATAATAATAAATGTGGCATTAGAATAATCGCATGATGATGTTCCGACCCTCTTTTTCATACTTGACTGCGCGGCTTGCTTATCAGATTGCGCGCATTTGTTTATGATGTTTATGCTGTGTGTTTATGCTTATGATTCGTACTGAAAAAATTTTAATGCTCACACACAGCTATGTGAATCTCCAAAAGTTCTTTAAAAAAGTCCAAAGTTCTAAAGCATTTCTGCGATAGTGCATCAAAACAATCTTTATACTAATAATAATGACCACCCACAAAATACCTTCGCAGGCAATACATTCTACATCAGCCGAGGTGTACAAAATACGGCCTATCATAAGCTGCGTAGGGGGACCCACAGATAGAATCTCCTGGTTCCTTAATAAAATTGTAAGCCAGTTGTAAGCCCAAAATACCGTCGCATTTGTCCAACACAGACCAGTTTCTTCAGCACCTGCGGAACACAAAGTTCGATCAAAGTTGTGTGCTGGAGTCGTTCGACGTCACATCGTTGTATACCAACGTACAGAACGACGCAGCCCTACAGGCGCTGTCAGAAATGCTGGATCAACATGCACGGTATATTAACACCTTTGGGCTCAGCGAAGCGCGCATACTGGTTCTCATTGGAGAATGTTTGAAGTGTAACATATTTAAGTGGTCTGGGAAATGCTTTTCCCAGATTCGAGGACTAACCATGGGTCAGCGACTTGCGCCTGTCCTCGCTATATGTTTCATGTCTAGAATAGAACAACCAGTGCTTGCTCGCTTGCCGATAATGTTCTACCGTTACATTGATGACTGCTGTATAGTAACATCGACGCAGTCTGAAATGGGCGAATGTTTTAAAATTCTAAACGAACAGTCGGAGAACATTCGGCTTACACGAGAAACACCGCGTGACGAATGGCTTTCCTTTCTGAACACCCAGATAAAACTATCGAGTGGTATCATCCATGTGAAATGGTACCGGAAGGAAAGCTCCAAAAACATCATACTTCACGCGTCTTCTGCACACCCAAATGCTGTTAAACGTGCCATTGTGCGTAATATGTTCAGAACGGCTACTAAAGTGTGCACTCGCGAAGGAGAATAGTGCGTGTCAAGAAAATTAGCGTGTGAGATTGCAAGCAGCAACGGCTACTCTACCTCGCGATTCCAGCCTAGATCACCACACACTGGTAATCGGAGTCGAACACCTCAGTTCCTCGGTTGAGCAAGGTTCCACTTTGTATGCCATTCTTTTCGGACAAAGTGACCGCGGCTTTTCAGCAGTGCATAATTCGGGCTCAACTGCAGGATGATGTTATTTTGGTGAACATTCCGAACGACAACATCAAAAAGCAGTTGGTTCGTAATCGACTCTACGACAAATACTGTATATCAGAGCAATGCATTGTCTGCCCATATGGAAAAGTAGGAGATTGCGCTAAAGTGGGAGTCGTGTATGAGCTAGAGTGCTTAACCTGTCATGCCCTCTACATCGGGGAAACGGGTAGAACCCTAAGTGTGCGGATCAGGGAACACATGGCCACGAAGAGAAGAGGAAATCTAACATCTCCGCTAGGGCGGCACAAAATTGAGGCTGACAATGGTAGTGATTTCAATGTCAGGTGCAAAATATTGGCGTTAGAAAGCGAAATTTCTGCTAGGAAGGCGTTGGAAGCGGCCTGGATACTCACCAGAAATCCAGGAATGAACAACAAGAATGAATGTCTATCATTAACAAGTGACCTTCTTCCTTTTATATCGTTATGTGAGCTATCCAGCGTAGATCAAATAAGATCCGGACACTGAGTGACACTCACTTGTCCGCTGCGAACGATCGTGAGCTGTGCGGTCTAGTCCGCAACACGGTGGAAAACGCTGGTGGGTTAACTCTCGATTCTGGGTGGTCTCATCGTATCTTGCCTGAGACAACGTCGAGAACTGGCAAAGTGGGATGAGACGTTTGGCCGTGTAGTGCACAGATGAAGAACGCCTGAACCACTTTCAGACCTCTGAGGAAGACGGTGTTCGTCGAAACGTAAGGTCGAAATAAAATTTCCACCATAACAACCTGGTCTGGCACAAGAAAAATTATAAGAATCTTTATACTGTCTGAACTTTGATAGTTTCATCACGAATGATAGCAGTGGAGCTCATGTAAAAATGAAATTTATTTGAAAAATTTCATGTGGAAGTCGTGTAAGTTTGAGTAGTTATAACTGCGATGCAAGAAACTGCTATTGCTGGAAATTAGCTCTGAAACAATTTCGTGCAAAAAAGTGGTCTTTTACGACATTTCTGCACGGTCGGATTGAGGACTTCTCCATATTCTGACTTTCTCCTCACTGCATATTTTTATTCGGTCACAAAGTATAAATAATGATCCGACACGATTTTTCAGTGACCATGCTGTATACGTTCAAACACGATCACTCTCTACTAAAGATATCCAGCGATCTTGCCTTTGTTTTAGCTCGCAATTTCTTTCCCATCGGACAGTGAGTACCTGGTTCGCGAAGTTTTCTTCCGACAATTTTAAACTCAAATGCAACCGTGGTTATGGTCGCTACACGTTGACGATCAAGCGTTGGAGGCAGCGGTGCAGTCCAATCCGAGCCTGCTATTCGGACGTTGAGAGTAGAGATGGATGTTCACTATTTTGCAGTTGTAGAACACTTGACTGCAATCCACATGGCGAAAAAGGTGCAGGATTGAACTGTAAGAATACGGTTAAAGAACATGTACTAAAAGGACATGTTTGCAAATTGAACATTCACCTGTGCGAGCAAAAACATCGCTTGAAAACTGTTCGGTGATGTCTGATGTTGAAATCTTTACCCAAAATTTAGTAACATCCACCAGCTGAGCTTGTACTCCCATTATCTCGAAACTAATAACGGCATCACTGCATTCTGTCACATGGCACCCAATGGAGTTGTATCGCTCGAAGATTGCTGAATTCCAGTTGTAGAGAACACATCTACCGACGGTATATAAGAAGTGTCAGAACTGTGATTGCTGCTGATCGTCAGGTGAATTCAATGGATGTATCCTTGGATTCACTGAACTGTTAGGGTCCTGCCACCTCCTTTCCTCTCATCTAGCCCTTTACCACTTTTCTTTTGTTTCACTGTCTTCATCAATTTCCAAATGGAGTTAGCTCTGCTAGGCACTAGCGCCCACTGAAGAATTTGCGAATACAGGACGAGCTGAAGCGAGATCAGTTTTTGGACTTTCAGCTAGACGGCGGAACAACTTCCGGGCCTTGGGATTTAGGAACCACAAAAATCCACGTTGTATTTAGGTACTGTCGGATTTGCCTCAGTGTTGGTGTGAGCTCCGTAACCTTATAGTAACTCAATAGCGGGACAAACAGTTTTGCTATTCTTCCAGGATTTACCACAAATCCGGGTGATAGGGGCGCAGGATTGCGTTCATGTTCATGTGTCAAATCATTCAGACCCGCTTCTTCCTATACATCGTTTCTGTGACTTCTTGACACTCCTAAGCACCGTTTCAGTGAGAGGACGCAGACCGAGAAGAAGACCTAATGAGCCATAACGTTTTCAGAATAACTACGTATACAGGATAACGTTAATTGTTCTAGAATAACGAGGGAGAATTCCTGCTTATCTGCACCGCCTGCTGTACATTGCCCGTAATGCTCAACCAATGAGGCAAAGTTCCCTATCCATCGCTCACGTGGTCTATGCGCAGCCATAGTATTATTTCATTTTTTGATGCAACACACTGCATATAAAACGAACAGGTCAGCGCACTGCAAGGCACTCGCAATGGCTTCGTGCTCAGGTGTCGCCGCTTACATGGTGAGCAACGGAATACCTTTCTTGTATTTATCTCTTAAAGGCAGTGTCTCACTTCGTTTCGTTAGAGATATCAACAGATCCTTGGTCCCCTCGCCACGCTGATTTCAAAAATATATACAAAAAGTCACAAAGTTGACGAGAATCTCTTTATTGAAAGAGTTGCAGCCGTGACGGCCACAAAAATGGGCGGAACGGGAGGGGCGAGAAAAAAAAAGTAGGGACTCCGCCACTTCGGGAAGCCGGATTTGAAAAAAAGTAGTAGAAGCTATAGCTATAATATTAAACAATTGATAAACACTCCCTAAAATCAATAACAACAGTCAACAATTAGAAATAAACAAACTCGAATTCTTTATTTATTTCGTGGAAGACTTTCGAAGATTTGGCGACCCATTCTCGCGAAGTGGGTCCCTGCTCTCAACCCCTGCATATGTATGTCACTAGGCCTTTTCTCATATAATTCTTTGTTTTCGCAAGTTTTCAACTCTATCTCGCTTATGTAACTCATAAAAAATTTATTATCCATCTATGCGATGGCATAATATTGAATATTGAGTTCGCTAGAAAAATGGGTCGTGAACGTCAGGCTTTTTTTTCAGAACCTGCTGCAGCGGTACGAAGTCATTTGTGAACTAAAATGAACACGCTCTTTGTTGTTTTAACATGCTGTGTCATCATGGCGGCCAGTAGATGTCCCCGTCTCGACCAATGGACAAATAGGCACACTGGACGAGAGTCTTGCAGTGAGTTAATCCATAACAACCCAACAAACACTCCATAAGTCGAACTTACCCAAAAAATTGTGTAAAGTAGCGCATCAAAAAACCTGAGAATATCGTGTGTTTCAGAACTTGCCTTTGCTCAATTTAGCTCAGGTAGAGAAGCTCGAGTAGAAGTCGAGCTATTCCAAATAAAAATAGAGTGCATGGATGAAGAATTATGTACATCGAGAGTTGCCAGAAATTGTCTGGACATCTTTAGATAGTCACTGGAACTCTCAAGAGTTTTTCTAGACCCTTACTCTATAACGCTACAGAAATTCTATATATTTCGATAGAACCTCCAGCAATTCACAGAAAATCTCCATAAATCTTCAGAAGACCTCTAGAACTCCAAAGATGTCCTACCAGTGTACGGAAAGCGTACATCACTCCATGCTATTGGTGTTGTGGTCATGGTTGTTGCAGGACCACCCGCCAACCCAAGGCCTGGCCGGATTACGTCTCGGCACTGATAAAAACAATTGAACTGCTTGTTCTTACCCATGCTTTCACACTCACACTACAGTATATGATCCCACTGCCTCTCAGATTTATATCTTACCGAGCAACAATGCAGCCTGACTTAAATTACAACAGAAAATCAATAGAGGCACTGGACTGTGCTTGGATAAATTGGATAGATAAACTCTGTTCTTTATAGTATCGCTATATAAAGTGACGTCTAGGGAAGGAGGAGCGCACCGAATGCAAACAATCCATGTTAATGCCAAGGTAGGTGTCTTATTTTAGTTTGCAATTTAAGGTAGTCTAGCAATGATTGCGTTTAGTTATGATTCCCAATCACTATATGTAGTTTCATAATGTACGCTGCACAGAAAAATCACTATTTCAGGGCGGAATATGGACCTGCTATGAGCTTCCTCGAAAAATCACAATACCTGGCAATTGTGGTTTTTCCTTAAGTGTTGGAAGTGTCCGTGGTATTGGTAGGTGCAACGTATCACTGAAATAACGGTTTTTTTTCCTCAAAATATCATTTAGGTTTCGAAGGTGTAGATGTGAAGGCGATCTATCTTTGATTCCAAAGAAGGAACAACAACTGCTGCAACTGATGTGATCTTCACCATCACTAGTTTCCAAAGGAAAAAAGCAGTAGTTGATCGGAAATAAATTCTTACATTCCACGAGAAATGAATGCGACTATGTGTTGAGAGATAGGCCGAGGCACTTTTCTGATTCTGCCCAGGTGCAGGTGAAGCTTTTACAGTGTCAAGTGTATTCGAAGTCCTCGTGCGCGATTTTCATCATGCTACATACACCGTGTTCAGTTTCGAAAAAACCTTTCGCTATTGGCTGCCCGCCTCTGACATACGCAGCCAGACAACCAGCTACTACTATGACATCGGCTTTTCTCAGGCAGGATTTGTCCTGCAGCTGAACAGCAACTAAGTAACAAAAGAAAAACTCCCCATTTTGTTTTTAGGCAAGAATTCTTCCGTAGGTATTCCTCTTCGTGGTGAAAAATTGCTCATTATAGGTGTTTCATACATGTTGATGAAATCGTAGCAATACCCTGCATAATCTAGAGGCTTAGCCAGTCAGCAAATCGAGGAGTTACTACGATTTCTTAGAATCGGCCGCTTACCACTTGCGTGAACGTGTCATAGTCGATTCGTCCTCTAGCGAGTACCTTTAACTCGATGACTACTAAGACAAACGATGCAGATTGCATAGTATCATCGCATGGAAAGGAAGTCGAGTGTGCAAAAATAGGATTCATATATCAAATTGAATGCCTAGACTGCAGTGTGTTGTACATGCGGAAACCAGTATGGTGCTAGATGTCCGCATTATGGAGCATTTAACGGGTAAAAGGTGAGAAAGCCTCATGCCGCCGCTTGGTAGGCATAGGCAGGAAGCTCACGGCAGAAGTGATTTTAGAGTCAAATGGAAGACCCTTGACTGCGAAAGTTCCGATGGGACAAGTGAATGTTATCGGAGCCAACAAAATTTGAGGAGCTGGCCTCCGGGGCGGTAGTAATCCCTCCAAGTTTGTCACAACATGTACGAGCCAGGATCGTAACGGAACACAGCACAAACATTCCACGAGTTAAGCGCGAGAGTGTCACAAGATGACACGCTACCTCCAAAATCAGGTTGCGATCAGGGATTCGAACCACACGATCGCGCATATGCGGCGCGCATATGCTCTGCGCTATAGCGCATGATGAACATGGCACACTACAACGATCGAGTACGTCATATAGAGGGGCTGACATTGTGTGTTCGGTTGTGGGAAGGTAGATCTTTCGATCAGCCTCACCGATCGGCAAGATCATGAGATCAAGAAATCATTCATTGACAGTTTTGTAAAAATCTAGAACGTCAGTTTGTGTTTGTGTGTAGCGAACATTCAGCAAGCTTTGTCTAAAGTAGGAACTGCATTATCAATGCCTTTGAGATGAGAATTGCTCCTTTGACCCTTTTTACGCGCAGCAACATGTGTGAGCAATGGCGTAATGGTTAGTGTCGGCTGCTATCACGCGTATCATAACGCGTTCGATTCCCGTTGCCAAAAGGCGACTAACGCGTTGAGAGCTTGCCTGTCCTAGCAACACATGCCTCAGCCACCACCAAATTCTTGCAAAAAATGTTTATGAACCACTACCAGCTTGTCGTACAGTCCTTACGCCCAATCGGTAGGAAGTTTTCAAGCGCGCAGGGAATGCGGCGCGTGCGCGGCGCGGCTCGCTTGTAATAGCGGTCCTGTCGCTTCAGTCAGCTGTTTGAGTACGCCTTTGTCAAGTTTTGGCCCAGGTAAGTTAGCTTTTCTCCGTTTTCCTTTATTAACTGGAGTACTTTGAACTGTTGAGGCCTGTCTCTGACCGATATTGATCGGACGAGTCCGCATGTCTCCGTTTTTGCACGGATTCCCTCGCATGCCCTAAGGCGTCGTTTCTTGTGTTTATGATGTATTTTTCATTTGTTTTTCGCCCCACAGAAAGCTGCTTGTCCCAGGTAGCCCCTTCTTTGTAGGAAAGGGGACCCTGGGACGTTGTAGCTGATAACGGGGCCTTTTATTTTGTTCGCGCATCGAAACTCAAAGCAAAGATATTAAATCAGAAACATACTTTACAAATAGAACTCCACCCAGGAGAAGAAGAATACGGGGCGAAGGGAGGAGGAAAAGAAACGACTCGAAAAAGAAAACAAGGGCGTCGACGATCATGCGGACAGAGAAGGAACGTCAGCGATTCCGAACAAAGTAATAGGCCCCATTATCAGCCAACACGTTCCTACCACTATTTCCCTCGCGCACTGCTTTTCGGTTGTTAGGTTGTCGCGAAGTTCATTACCTTATGACAACATGACAATCTCCCAGAAACGTGACAGGTTCGCAAAATCTTTGCGCTGCGCCGTTCTCGCGTGCGTTAGCACGCGGTGTGACGCGAACCTGGCGCACCCTGTCTTGAGCCAGCCTCGAAACATGTTGCGAACATGGCGTTACGACCTGAGGGGGAACTGCTTGCACCCCCGATGTCATTCAAAGCGTCGAATTTGAAGGATTGACCAGAATTCAAGAAGCATGCGGGTGCGGCGCGGGCGTACGTCTTAACCGCCTCACGGAAAATTTGGCGTTTTGTGAAATGAAATTATGGGTAGCAGCTCACGGGAGTATGTATAGAAGGTGCATGAAATTACTACACTAGAAATGCCACGAGGTTGATTGCACGCATTTGTTTATGATGTTTATGATGTGCGTTTATGTTTATGATTCGCACAGAAGAATTTATTATGCTTACACGCAGGTATGTGAATCTTCTAAACTTCTAAAAAAGTCTAGAGTTCTAAAGCATTCCTGCGATAGTGCATCAGAACAATGTTTACACTGCTTGAACTTTGATAGCTTCATCGTTAGTGATAGCAGTGGAGCTCATGTAAGAATGAAATTTACTCGATACAATTTCATGTGGGAATCGTGCAAGTTTTAATGGCTATAGCTGCTATGCGAGAAATTGTTATTGTTGGAAACTATTAGGTTGTCTCAAAATAAATGGCCGCAATCTAGTAATGAATGTTTGGAAGTTCATAAATCCATTATTTTAGGAGCTAGATAGGCAAACTCTGAACGAGTATAAAGAGGAAGACCTGCTCTATCTTTGCTCAAAAAAAACTTTCTCAATTACTCTTCTTTATGGTTTCTGTAGACGAAATTGTGCGATGAGGTAAAACATGGTTTTTGAGCCCTACCATTCTTTACACTCTTTCTCCGCCCTAATAGGAAAAAAGCCAGATTTGGTATTGGCTCTGCATTTGGCTAGGTAGTCATGTTGTGAACACACAGGAGCTGTGAGTAGAGAAGCATTCCCGGAACGGTACGAGTTCCCAACTTTGATCAGGTAATGGTCATGAAAGTTCTCAGAAACGATGGCATAGTTCTGGACGCAAGACGAGAATTCTGAAACACTGTGTAAAAGTGTTAATAGCTAGGTTGGATACAACTAAATCAGTAGCCACTCAGTCTTGTTGGCAACTAAATATGGCGAAAGTACAGGCAAAGTCGATTTTGAGCAAAAGCATCGCCCGTCAGTGCTTAACTTGCGGCACCATCTATACTTTAACCTCTCTAGTAAACACTGTTGCGAAATTTCCTAGAAAAATCAGCTAATTTTAGTGATGAGTGGACATTGCCTAATAAAATGGAGTTTTGTCCTGCTTGTGTCGCTGGGGGAGATCTGGATATATTCAAGAAATCTCGACATTGCAGAAAAGTGTAACTTTTCCGGATAGATGAATCTCAGCTCGAGGTGTTCGACAGAAGCGGGACCAGGCCAAGAGCAGAATTTACCAGATGCCTCGTCTGTTACCATTTGGGCCTCTGCCTCAAGATTCAGTACAGGACGCCTTGGTTTTGGTGATCCGAAGAAGTGCACTCCCACTGGCGGAGTTGGAAAATCCGCACAGGTTCACACTAAACCAGAAAAAATTTCTCTGAGTGAGGCTCTGGATTTCTCCTTGTTTGTTGTGTTGTCCACACCTTTGCCTAATAGGATATGCTTTCAAACCTGCAGTGAAACCGCTTTCCTTCTAGAAAATTCATGTGAAACAATGGGTACTGAGAACTGACCCTTCGCACTTCTTCGACTCCAGTGCTTTAAGCTTTTTTCTTTCTGTAAATTTCACCGTACTGCAGGAATCTGCTGGAAATGCTGATCATAATGCTTTTTATTTCAAACGAAAAGCTCAAAGTTGAACGGAGTTACGCACTTTGGAATGCGCAACTCCAAAACGGCCATTATTTTTGGGACAACTTAATAGTTACCTAACAATTTCATGAAAAATGACCTCTGACGACTTTTCTGCATGTTCGCATTGAGTTTAGCCCTTCTCCATAATCTCTGATTGCAGTTCTTTCATTTTTCGCTACTTGCTTTCTTTTGTGTTAGTAGTCACCGTTTCTCCTCACTTTTCGAACATCTTTTCCATATTCTGACTGTTGTGGCTGATGGCGTGATGCCAGAACGCGGACTCTGTTATCGGCAGGCAGGAGACCGATGATCTCCCTGGGTGGCGTGGAGATCTCCCGTCCGGATAGATCGCAAGGAAGTGCGATGGCGGGAAACAGAGCTGTATATAAGGCCGTCGTTTGGGGGCCTTAGCCAGGTCCAGAGTGGAGTCAGCCAGAAGCCGCAGCCGCCCCCATCGTCCCTTGTATTCCTATTTTCTACTAATAAACTAATACTGTTCTAGTGTTAGTACAGTTGGACTGGTAAGAGTTACCCTCGCAGGAAAGAGAGGGTTGGAGAGAGGTTGAGGGTCGCAGGAAGGAGACCCCGAGAGAGATAACAGCTTGTGTTCCCGGAGACAGGCGGGGACACAACAGTGGCGATCAGGATGAGATTTGGAGATGAAGGTGATCGAACCAGTGACTCACAGTGAATGGGCAGCTCCCATCGTTTGTGTGAGAAAGTCCAACGGGAAGTTGAGAGTGTGCGCTGACTTCTCAACTGGACTGAATAAAGCTCTTGAGTCCTTCGATTATCCTTTGCCGGTGCCAGAGGATATATTCGCGACGCTCAACGGAGGAGCGGTGTTTTCGCAGATTGATCTGTCGGATGCGTACCTTCAGATCGAGTTGTCAGATGAATCAAAGAAAATGGTCGTGATCAACACGCATAGAGGGTTGTTTCAGTACAACCGACTGCCTTTCGGGATAAAGACGGCTCCCGGAATATTCCAGCAGGTTATGAATAAGATGGTAGCTGGGTTGCGAGGTGTGGCGACCTACCTCGATGACATACTGGTGTGTGGAAGGACAGAGCAAGAGCACATGGAGAATTTGCTCGCGTTATTTGAAAGGATAGCTGAGTACGGATTCAAGGTCCGTATAGAGAAGTGCTCATTTGCGAAGCCAGAGATTCGGTATCTAGGCTTTATCGTGGATAGGAATGGCAGAAGGCCAAATCCAGAGAAGATAGAAGCGATCAAGAGTATGGTTGAGCCGAAGAATGTCGGTCAACTTCGAGCATTTCTTGGCATGATAACGTACTATGCGGCGTTTATGCCAACCATGAAAGACCTGCGTGGACCTCTAGATGCATTGCTGAAGAAGGATATGAAGTGGGAGTGGACCTCCAAACAGCAAATGGCATTTGAGAAGCTGAAGAAAGCTTTGTCAAGTGAGCTCAATTTGGCTCACTATGATCCAAGGCAGAAGATTGTCGTGGCAGCTGATGCTTGCGACTATGGAATTGGGTGCGTGATTTCGCACAGGTATGCGGATGGTTCGGAGAAACCTATAGCACATGCTTCGCGTTCTCTCACAGCGGCTGAGAAGAACTACTCGCAGATAGAGAAGGAAGCGTTGGGAATTGTCTTCGCGGTGAAGAAATTCCACAAGTATGTGTTTGGAAGGAAGTTTCTTTTGTTGACGGACCACAAACCGTTGTTAGCCATCTTCGGTGACAAGAAGGGAGTTCCGGTCTACTCCGCAAACCGACTTATGAGATGGGCTACAATTCTGCTTGGATATGACTTCGACATAGAGTATGTCAACACCACGAAGTTCGGACAAGCAGATGGCTTGTCGAGGTTGATGCAGAAGCATCAAGTGGAAGATGAAGATATTGTGATAGCATCAGTTGAGAATGATGTTGACTCATTGCTGAAAGAGTGCATAAGAAGATTGCCAGTGACAGTAGTTGATGTCGAGTCGTACACAAGAACTGATCCCGTGCTCAGAAAAGTGATCTCGTGTGTGATGAGTGGGAAATGGCCAAAGGCGAACCAGAAACTGGCTCATTTCCAGAATCGTCGTGAAACCTTGTCGGTCGTTGGAGGTTGTCTGATGTCTGGTGAAAGAGTGGTTATCCCCCCAGAACTCCGATCAAAGGTTTTGAAAGAGTTGCATGTTGGTCATCCAGGAATAGTGAGGATGAAGAAGTTGGCAAGAAGTTATGTGTACTGGCCAAACATCGATAGTGATTGCGAAGACATGGTGCGCAGATGCACAAATTGCCAGGAAGCGGCAAAGAATCCGACGAAAGTACCGTTAAAGACATGGCCGTCTCCAACTCGTGTGTGGCAACGAGTTCATGTGGATTTTGCTGGACCTCTGCAAGGAGTCTACTACTTGGTCGTAGTAGATGCGTTCAGTAAGTGGCCCGAAATGCTCGAGATGAGTAACATTTCGGCGACCAAAACGGTGAAGGCGCTGAAGAGTCTGTTTGCGAGGTATGGGTTACCGCAAACTATTGTTAGTGATAATGGGACGCAGTTCACGTCGGAAGAGTTCAAGACGATGTGTGACGAAGGAGGAATCGTCCACATCAAAACGGCTCCGTATCACCCCCAGTCGAATGGACAGGCAGAACGTTTTGTTGATACGCTGAAGCGAGGTATCAAAAAACTCAAGGGGGAGGAGAGGCCATCGGAAGAAACACTGAATGTGGTATTACAGGCGTATAGGATGACGCCTAACTTGAGTTTGAACGAGAAGACCCCAGCAGAAGTATTCCTGGGTAGGAGGTTGCGAACTAGATTGA
The DNA here is from genome assembly GCA_000688135.1 of Ancylostoma ceylanicum. Classification (NCBI taxonomy): domain Eukaryota; kingdom Metazoa; phylum Nematoda; class Chromadorea; order Rhabditida; family Ancylostomatidae; genus Ancylostoma; species Ancylostoma ceylanicum. Next base: position 209,153 of record JARK01001543.1, read on the forward strand.
GTTTGTTGGTTCCGCAACCGGAATCCGATGAAGATCCTCTCGCGAAGGCAAGGCGAGAGCGTACGGAGCAGCAATTTGATAGGAAGCATGGTGTAGTGAAACGAACGTTTCAAGTTGGTGATAAAGTATATGCGAGGCAGTGGAAATCGCCACAATTCCACTGGGTGAAAGGAACTGTGGTGAGGCGTATTGGCTCAGTGAATTATGAAGTTAAGATAAATGGAAGGGTTGTTCGCAAACACGCGAACCAACTCCGTTGCCGTGACAAGCAGGAAGGTCACATAGAGAAAAATGAAGGTATGAAGGTACTGCTGGAAGTATTAGCAGCAGAAGACGCCTACAAGAGGCAAGAAAGAAACGACGAGCCAAATCCGGACCGTGCCATACCGAATGCGCGTCTACCAGCTGCGCCCAACCCAACGCCAACGTCAACCGCACCAACGAATCAACAATTACCGCCACCACCGCTAAGAAGATCCTCTAGAATCAGAAGACCAGTCCAGAGATTTGATCCATCTCCTGCATAGTGCTATTGTTAAGATTTTCGTTGTTTTTTTTGTTTGTATCGTAGGTTGTTGCTAACTTTTTAGTAGTCTAGTTTTATGCTAACTATCCTACTGGGGGAGGTGTTGTGGCTGATGGCGTGATGCCAGAACGCGGACTCTGTTATCGGCAGGCAGGAGACCGATGATCTCCCTGGGTGGCGTGGAGATCTCCCGTCCGGATAGATCGCAAGGAAGTGCGATGGCGGGAAACAGAGCTGTATATAAGGCCGTCGTTTGGGGGCCTTAGCCAGGTCCAGAGTGGAGTCAGCCAGAAGCCGCAGCCGCCCCCATCGTCCCTTGTATTCCTATTTTCTACTAATAAACTAATACTGTTCTAGTGTTAGTACAGTTGGACTGGTAAGAGTTACCCTCGCAGGAAAGAGAGGGTTGGAGAGAGGTTGAGGGTCGCAGGAAGGAGACCCCGAGAGAGATAACAGCTTGTGTTCCCGGAGACAGGCGGGGACACAACACTGACTTTCTCTACACTGTGTTTTTCATAGGGTCGCAAAAAACAATGATCCGTCGCAATTTTTCAATGATCATGCTCTATGCATTCAAACCCGATCACTTTCTACCGGAGGTGTTCAGTGATCTCGCGTTTGTTTCGGCTCGGAATTTCTTTCTCATCGGACAATAAGTACCTGGTTCGCGAAGTTTTCTTCTGACGATTCTAAACTCGAAGGCAACCATGGTTGCGGTCGGGGGATGTCGCTTAACGATTAAGCGTTGAAGGCAGCGGTGCAGTCCAAACCGATCCTGCTATCCGAACATTGAGAGTAGAGATGGATGTTCACTATTTTACAATTGCAGAACACTTCACTGCAATACACATGGCGGAAAAAATGCAGGATTGAATTGTAGGGATACGATTAAAGAACGTGCACGGAAAGGACATGTTTGCAAATTGAACATTCAACTGTGCAAGCAGTATCATCGCTCGAAAACTGTTCGGTGGTGTCTGATGTTGAAATCTTTACCCAAAATTTAGTAATATCCACCGGCTAAGCTTGCACTTCTATTATCTCGAAACTAATAACGAGTTTACTGAATTCCGCATGGCACCCAATGAATTGTATCGTCCGAAGATTGCCGGATTTCAACTGTAGAGAACACATCCACCGACCATATATAAGAAGCGTCGGAACTGTGATTGCTGCTGATCGTCAGGTGAATCCAATGGATGTATCCTTGCATACGCCGAAATTTTGAAGTCCTTCCATCTCCTTTCCTCTCATCTTTCCCTTTACCACTTCACAACTTTTCGCTGTCTCACTCAAATTCGGAGTAGATTCAGCTCTACGGAGCACTCACGCTCGATGGAGAATCCGCGATTCCAAGACGAGCGGCTACCGGAAAACCGGCAGAGTGGGTTCTGAATTTCCAGCTCGACCGAGGAACAACTTCTAAGTCTTAGGAGTTAGGACTCACAGGAGTCTACGCTGCATGTGCGTGCTGTCGGATTTGCTAATAATTCAATCATAGGACGAGCAAGTTCACAATTCGTCCATGGATTTACCATACATCAAGCTAGCAAACCAACTTTCACGTCCTGCGCCTCTTACCATTATGTACTCTATATGGAGCTCAATAGCGCTAGCCATCGGAGGTTCGCTTGATTATCGTTTCATGAATCCCAGCCCTGGTGGTGGGGGTGATAGCGCAGGACTGCGTTTGTAAGGTGGCGAATGATCCATCATAGCAGTGGCCACCCACTCAAAGCAACTTCTCCCCATGTACCGTTTCGGCGACTTCTTCACACTCCTAAGTACCGACTCACACCTTACACATTGATGGATCGATACTGTGACGTTGTACCCATTTCTGCACATCGACACACCTTTTAGATGTTTCCTCGTTGATCCATTGTTTCGAATACTGGTGGCTTTCAGGTTTTGCTCCGTGACGAAAGCTCACTTGCGCACTAATATGAAGACACTGATTGTTGTTTTGATCGTGGCGGCCAGCGCTTGCATCATGGCGACCAGCAATTGTCCTGAAAAACGTCAAAAACTAGAAGACTATAGCGGAAGGGAACCTTTTGGTGAGTTAGTTGAAAGTACTTGAACAAATACATACTCTGTGGATCGAACTGAGGTCAAGTATTATTGCATGTAGCCACATCAAAGCTGCTGAAAAGTTGAGCTCACATAGATCGCAACCCCTTTTTTGCCTTAGCTAAGGCTAATATGAAAAACAAAGGTTCGAGAGTTCACATGCCTTCGAAAAAGTTGATGGGAATAAAGTCTTCTTATAGTGATAACGACTAAGGTGGTGAGGCGAGGTCAATATATGTACGCGTTCAAGAATACAGTTTTCCTCAAGGTATGTTCGCGGCTCTGCTCCGGTTCCTCTTTTCCATAAGTACATACATGTTGTGCTTCGCACACAAGAATAAACTGTTAAGAGTAGATGGAGATGGGTTTTCGGATTCCCTGAAGTCTACTTCATGCCGGACGGTTGCGAAGAGCTACTGAAAAATGGAACTAATAGCACTCTCGGTAGGGATAACGAAACATTGAGATTAACAGTGTCTTTTCAAACTGTCATTCAGGCTTCAATGATAAGTTCGAACTTGTGACCATATACGAATAATTGCAAAGGAAGAAAAGCACTCGTTGGAATTGAAGTGATTTTTCTTATGAATGGAGAGTAACTTATCACAAATAAATTACTCTTGCATCTTATAATGCTAAGTGATTTCATTAAAATTTGGAAGACGTGAGTTGAAAAAATCTGCAATCAGGTATTTGCAGGTTTCCTTCCCCCCACAGATATCTCAAAAAGAAGAAAGCGCCGCCCTTTCAGTGTAACTGAAACGTTTGGGCGTCACATAGAACTAAATTTTTCCTTTCTCATTGAAATTCCATCTGTTCGTAGTATTGGCTACGCAACCACGTGAAAAATCAGTTTCACAAGCAATCACAGAAGTTGCCTTCCTTGGATTCGATACAGGCCTTCAACCTTGCCTTCAAAAAACTCACTTCACTAGTTCACAGTCAAAGTGAAATTCGTAAGCTATAACTTCATGTGAAACTGTTCGGTATTCAATGAAGTGATTGGCACCTACACACCCATTCAACTAGCTCAGTACACGGCCGACTGGAATTTCGAACTTCCAGCAGAGAGGAAGAGTTAGAAAATAGCGGATGCAGATGGATAAAATGGCAGAAGCCAGTGACGTCATTGTTCCAGGAATATTCGGCAAACGTAGTGCGGCTTTCGCGCGCACACAGGCGGGCCCAACAAGCACAGACTTGGATACATCAAACGATAGATCAGTCGTATTTCTAGAGATCTACATGCACTGTTGAATTTGGCGAATATTTATGTCCTCCAATGCCGTATATACATGTATGTACATGCCAGTGTGCACAAAGATTGGATAGATAATGTCGAAAATTTTCATTATTATCGTAGAACAGGCAGCAGTGGTTTCCTCTACGTTCCTCCTTTCCATCATCGCCATCGGTGTTGATTTAGGGACGTTTTCGTGAAATATGAAGAACTGAACATTGCATCAGATGTATTCGAAATTGAAAGTTCGATTTCGAATCAAATGGAACTTCGGAATCCCAGAACAGAGTGAGCAGTACATTTCTTGAAAGCTGATAGAAAGTGATTTAGGGCTTTAAATTTCCTCAAAGTTCGGATTTTTGGATCAGGTCCTGAATTGGTAATAAAACCAACTAATTGTAAGTTATTCGAGTTTCATTCGGTTCTAAGTTCAGGGCACAGTACAGATCACTAATCGGTGATAATGAGAATAAAGATTTAGAGATCTCCTTTATAGGCGTTCATAATGAAATTTCGTTCTTGTTGCGGGACCAGCGGGACCACTAACTCCGTCAAATTTGCGAAATAAACTCGTTAAGTAAACACATTGATATATTCGCCAGGAATCCTCTGGAAACCCTTTCGGAATCATAAAAAATCAACACGTTAGGCTCGTTGTGACGTGCTTGTATGACATCCGCGTTGATCTACAATTATTCAATCACAGAACTAGTCCACACCGATCTCTTTGCGCGTCCAAGATAATAACCGACAACTGGGTCAAAGGACATCAAATATTAGCCAGGCAATTGGTTCCTTGGCACATTGATAGGACCATCTATTGATCAAAAGGGCGAAGATCAAGCAATTTTTTGCGGAAGATCTAAGACTTCGATTGTGTGCGGTCGTGATCAAGTGATCTACACGCGCGGTCCACTCGAAAGACGGACGCCACTCGCTGGCCGAACATGCGTCAAACATCGTCGGCTTTGATCAGTTGAACTCATCTCCACAGCGCTCATACATTCATTCTATCATTCTATCATTCATTCACTTTTCATTCATTTGTTGATTCATTCATTCATTCATTCATTCATTCATTCATTCATTCATTCATTCATTCATTCATTCATTCATTCATTCATATCATTCATTCATTCATTCATTCATTCATTCATTCATTCATTCATTCATTCATTCATTCATTCATCCATTCCTTTCATTCATTCATTCATTCATTCATTCATTCATTCATTCATTTTCATTCATTCATTCACATTCATTCATTCATATCATTCATTCATTCATTCATTCATTCATTCATTCATTCATTCATTCATTCATTCATTCATTCATCCATTCCTTTCATTCATTCATTCATTCATTCATTCATTCATTCATTCATTTTCATTCATTCATTCACATTCATTCATTCATTCATTTTCTCATTCATTCATTCATTCATTCGTTCGTTCGTTCATTCATTCATTCCCCCATTCATTCATTCATTCATTCATTCATTCATTCATTCATTCATTCATCCATTCATTCATTCGCCCATTCATTCATTCATTCATTCATTCATTCACTCATTCATTCATTCGTTCGTTCGTTCATTCATTCATTCCCCCATTCATTCATTCATTCATTCATTCATTCATTCATTCATTCATTCATTCATTCATTCATTCATTCGCCCATTCATTCATTCATTCATTCATTCATTCATTCATTCATTCATTCATTCATTCGCCCATTCATTCATTCATTCATTCATTCATTCATTCATTCATTCATTCATTCATTCATTCATTCATTTGTACGTTTCCTGTTTTGTTTTCGCACGATTCTCACGGTGTGTGAGATGTGATTTCATATTGGAAATGTTCCTTCGTATTAGAATAATATTTCTTTTTTTTCCTAATTTTTATCGTCATTTCATCTATTTGTACATGTCTATGTGTTGTTACTTGCAAACTGCAGTCTTCTTGATACATTTTTTAAAAATTTAACTATGAGTTTTCCCGCTATCGATTTCTTGCTATGCAAGCTGCTTCCATTTTCGCGCCTTTTCCCATCTCCATCCTTTCTTTTATTTTTTTTTGCTCCTCTCATCGGATGCAGCTAGAATATTGCCGAACGTTAAGCCATTCACGAACAAATTACAATCTTTTTTGACATTTTTATGATCTATGCATTATTGATCGTTCATCACTGATCAGCGTGATCAGTCGATTTTGGGCGAGTGTCCATGTCCGTGTAGCACAGCCGCTAGGTGCTGCCTTTCTTTGATTCCTGGATGCGTGGATGCTCTATACAATCACGATGAGTTTTGCTCTCTAACAACGGCCAATGGGCCATTTGACGACATATCTGACCTATTTTGGGCTTCAGCAGTCCTCAAAATTAGGTCAACTGTTACTTTTTACTCGTATGTTACTTTTTACTCGTATGTGTGTTGCAGAAATTGGAATGCCTATACGGTCGAAAATTCAATTCGACAGACGAAAATGTTCTCACTGTCTTCCTCCATTGCCGCATTTTCCTTGTTCATTCTGCTTCCAATTCCTCACCTTCTTCCTCCTTTTTGGTGGTGTAATCACACAACCACTATGGAAGATCTTTTTCTATGACTTATTCATCTAAAAGTGTATTGCTTAGGCTAAAAGCTTCGAATTAAAGTAGTTGAAGGAAGAATAGCATCATAAGGTTCCTGATCTGTACGTATATAGGACCAATGATTTCGCTATTATCTACATTATTGATCGATGGGGCATCAATTGGGGACCAACTCGTACTTGGATCAGTTGGGACCAAATAGAAATCGACCGATTTGAATTAATCATGTGAGAAATGTTTTGAAAATTCAAATTATCCAAAAAAGTGAAGCCCAACAGCCTTTGCTATCTTTCCTATTTCCACAGCATTGCTGTTTCTTCTTGGAACAGTCGAATTCTCAACTTTTCCTGAGTAAGTACTTCGATTATGTATTGGAAGTTATTTGACCTTCAATACTCATGTACGTTTATTAGTAATGAGCTATACTATCAAAATCAGGGGTTATTCAATGACTTCTGCAATTTTTACACGTTGAGCTGTCCCTGAGCCCGCGGCAGGTACGGAGCTTGGTCAGGCGCCCGTATATAAGTGTCTTCGAAATCGGGATGGTAGGTTCACCTCTCCTTGACCGTATGGTCCGAAGCCATTGAGTGTAATCCTTCGCACGCTATGGAAGCTCTATCCGCACAACTTCCGCTAATACTGCAGCACTCTATAGCAGAATCTTACCTTTTCTATTTTCATCCAGTATTTTTCGTCCCTAAGAATTCCCGTGGTAAAGGTAGGAGCCATTGGGTGAGGAAGGTGGTCAGAGTTGCAAAATCAGAAAAGAAGGTGAAATCATCATCAATGCGATGGAACCGTAGTGGAAATATGGACGAATTGTAGTGTACTCCTCCCCTTCCCTCGATGGCGCGTACACTTGCTCCCTGTCAAGTGGCGCGTCGTTGACTCGTCAGTATATAAGGCGAGATTCGCATTTCCGCGTACCTATGTGATAATTTTTTTTGCTTTTTTTCAAGATTTATCTGTAATTTTTTTTTGCTTTTTTGTTCAAGATTTATCTGTTTATGGTGAAGATTCAGGATGAATCAAGACGATGCGGTTTATTTTTCTGTGATTGGCCCACAAAAATGAGAGCCCTTCAGCCCATCCTAAAGCAGCTCCATGGAGATCCAAAGCCAAAGCTGGCTGCTCCATAGAGATCGAAAGCATGCTCACCTTGCCCTTCCTCGTTTCTCCTTGTCCACACCTACATTTTCACTGCAAATCGAACACGAACAGGAATGAGTTCTAAATCGTGGACTACGTTCTAATCCAAGGAGGGGGCTAAGTTGGTCGATTAAGAATAAACGAACAACACTGACGATAGTATGTACAGTGGGCGTCAATGGCGGTGACCCGTCTGTGGCCTCGAAAAGCACGCGGCGCGACCGCGCCGCTCACAATAGAATCGTAGCCGCGGTGGTGAATCTGGGTTTTCTTGATAGTTGTTCATCACATTTGATGATAACTAGTAAGGAAACTAACTGACTATCAAGAAAATCCCATAATTTGATGTCCCGTAGTGGGTTCCTGCTCGAGCGGCGCGGTCGCGCCGCGTTCCTTTCCAGGCCGCAGATGGGTCATCGCCATTGACGCCCACTGTAGATCTGGCCCATTTCGTCCTAGGTAATTGAGCCTATGCTATCTGACCGTCGAATTCCCAATGTTTTTACACGATTACCTAGTGTGTGACGTACAATTTCGTATAAGAAATGTTCAGAAACTATTTCGTTTTTCTTCCTAATTTTCATTGGTGTTTTATTCAGGGGTATACAGACATACCAGTTTCCATATATGTATTGTTGTCCACAAATTACAGTCTTCTTAGCCAATTTATTTAAACGTGAGTATTGATTTTCCCATTATCGATTGCTTCCTACGCAAGCTGCTCATATTTTCGCGCCTTTTCCCTCCTCCCTCCCTTCGCAATATTCTTTTTTTTGCCCTTCTCATTGGATGCAACCAGCATATTGCCGAACGTTCTGCTGTTCAATATGCTGTTCACAATCGATTTACTGTCCTCTTAGCTTTCAGTGATCTATACATTATTGATCGATCGGCATCGATTTTGAGTGAATTTCCATATTCGTGTATCAGAGCTATCAAGTGCTTCATTTCTTTGATTCCTTTGATCGAATGAGTGTTTTCTATACACGATGAATGATTACTCTTTAATCAACGCCTAAGAGGCCAATGGGGGGTGAGAGGGG
>JARK01001543.1:217928-232655 GCA_000688135.1 Ancylostoma ceylanicum
AAGGGGGGGGGGGGGGGGGGGGGGGGGGAAGAACTGACCTCATGTGGGCCGCAGCTGTCCAAAAAATTAGGTCCATTCTCATTTTTTATGTATGTTACAAAACCTGGGACGCCTGTATGGTTAAAAAATCAGTTCGACAAGCGGAAATCCTGTTGTCTCTTTCCTTCATTGCGCCTTCGTTTTTCTTATCCATTCCTTTCCACTTTCACATATTTTTTCTCCCTGTTGGTGGTGTTATTGCTCAACTACTCAAAATGATCTTTTTCTATGATTCATTCACCTACTACAAGCGCATTTCTCAGGCTAGAAGCTTCAAATTGAAACAGTTGATGAAAGAACGACATTATAAGGTACCTGATCTGTGCCTAGGACCAATGTTTTCGTTATTATCGAAATTATTGATCGATCGGCATCAGTTAAGAACCAGAAGTGAAATAAATTAGAGCCAAATAGAGACCGTCTGATTTGAATTACTCATTTGAGAAATTATTAAAGAATTCCAATATTTTAAAAGGAAATAAATCCCAACAGCTCTTCTTATACAATTTTCCCATGCCCGATGTAATGCTGTCTCTTTTTCGAATAATCGAATTTTCACCTCGTTCGAAGGCGAATATTTGACTTCGAATATATCTAGGAAGTTATTCGATCTCGTGCGCATATACCACTTGATTACTATGAACTGTACTACCAAAATCAGGGGTTAATTAACCACTTTTGCAATTTTCCCACGTTGAGCTATGTATACGAGAGCCCGCGGCAAGTACGGAGCTAAGTCAGGGTCCTGTATAAGAGCGGTTTCGAAACGGTCAGTGCTGGTTCGCCCATTTGACCGTGTGGTCCGGAGCCACTGGGTGCAAAACCTCCAAGCTCTACGTCCGCTCTATCCGCACAACCTACGCTGATACCGCAGCACCCCTGTGGCAGAACCTTATCTTTGCCGTTTTCATCCACTATTTTTTTGTCCGCTAAGGTTCACCATGGTAGGAGCCGTTGGGTGAAGAAGGCTGTCAGAGTTAGAAAATAGGGAAAAAAGGTGAAATCATCGTTGATCTGATCTCTTGTATTTTCCTTGTTCTACACTTTTAGACTTGATGACTTGGTGACCGTTTTTTTTTCGGTTGGTTTGGTCTGTTTCACTAACTTCTGATCCAGGAATTATTTCATATCCTGTCTTGAAACCTCCCTTTATCGGCCAGTCTCATTGACAATTATTCACCTGTTGTAGAGTCCTAACGAAGCCAGAGATTCTTGCACTGTCCCTGTTTTCTTTTGCGCACTTTTTTCTTCCAAATTTTCACCGTGTACGCAATTTCCGTGGAAGATTTTCGAGTGTGTATCATCGTGATGGAAAAAGGCGCGTAGTCAGGAGGCTCTGATTGGCGCATTCGGACCACGCCCATCTGTTTGAATTCGAACGGCGTCAATCCCATAATACATGGTCTATTTGTGCTGAGCGCCGTACAAGTCAAGCAAGTGGGCGTGACGGGCGGCCCGAATGCGCCAATCAGAGTCGAACAATTATTTTCAATCATTTGAGTGCAGAATTAATTTTTGCAAGGATCATTGCATCTGAAATTCCTGCCATCCGGACCCTAGGGGTGGCTGAAGCCTCAGTTTTTCTTTCCACGCCTTCTCCCTATCACACCTCCGACCCCCTCCTCCCACACCTACATAGCGATACCCTACCTTTTGTCTTTCTCCTGCTACTATTTTCCTGTTTTCTTTGTTTTTCTTCTCCTCGAATGAACGTCACTATTTTAATTTTTGAACCCTCTTATAAATTCCTTTCGGTATTAAGCATTGAAAATTCTTTGAAGTGGGCATCGCTATGTAAATTTACGGACGGGTTTGGTGAGATGAGTGGATGCTGACACAAACACTCCTTATTACAATACAAAACTTATGTGACACCATTTTGTAGATCAATTTTTATGGTAGTATTAATAAGAGGATTGTGAGAGGGGAAAACGAGAAAACCTTGTAGTATCCGAGAATTCCATGGAAAAGACAAGAAAAGAAGAACTGTAGCCATGCATCACCTCTTGGAAATCAGCACAACATGAAAATGCCGTTTGTCCCCAAAAGTGACTTGAATATCGCTTCGATAACAATTTTCATGTTCGTTCATCCTTGAACCTGGGCATTTTTTGAACATTCCACCATAACAACCTGGTGTGGCATAAAACAAGCGATACTGTTCTTCGATAACAATTTCTTCACCACTAAGCAATAATTTTTCGAGATATATAGGAGGATGTCCATTCCCCTACGCTGTACAGGAAAAGTAAACCGTGAACGTATAGGAACCTTAATGGTGACGGCTTATAAAAAGGATTTCGACATTACTGTGGCTGTGGTCCAGAGTCAGAGGGTGTCGCAATCGCACTCATCACTCGCTCACTGTCAGTACGACGCTAGAAGACCGCTGGGACTTGACTAGAGGTTTTGGTTCCTTCCGGACAAAGGTAGCCCATTTTTCCAAGAGGGTATAGGAAGTTACTCTTGCATGTTGTACACTACCCTCACTAAGTTTGTTCAAAATCAACGTTCAAAACGCAGATCTGCGTTCTTTTCGTTCCGAGGCTAAAACTCACTGAAGCGAACCGATTCACAGGTCAAACTAAAGGTCAAAGAGCGCAATGGGGTGGGCTAGCATACTTTACAAAACCAACGCTGAATTTCGGTTTTGTACGCTGAAATTCGATTAAGTGCCCTTCACCGAACCACTCGATATCAGAAGCATGGATAAGCAGAAATCCAGCGTTTCATGTTGGGAATTTCTGCATGTCTCTGTTTCAACGCCTATTTCCAAAAACGGTATTCTTGTTTGTCTACCTAGCCAAATTTGGCCTAGACTCTTCTGACCTGGATTTCTGGAGATCCTTAAGCATCTGACGGCTCTATAGAGATCCAGAGCCATGCTTACCGTGTCCACCTTCGTTCTTCCTTGTCCATACCTACATTTTCACCGCAAAAAGAACACGGGCAGAAATGAGTTCTAAATCGTGGACAACGTTCTAATCCCGGGGATAGGCTGAATTGGTCCACTAAGAATACACAAACAACATTGACGGTAGTATATCTGGCCCATTTCATTCTAAGTAATTGAGCCTGTGCTGTCTGCACCTGGAATCCAACTTTTAGAAAGTAATTGTTCAAGTGTCCAGTATTACCACTTATATTACACATTTCATCTGGGAAGTTGAACCTTTCGGTATCAGAACGTCGAAGTACCCATATTTTTACACGATTCTCATAGTATTTGACGTGTGATTTCATATAAGAGGTGCTCCTCCGTATTCAGGAACTATTTCGTTTTTCTTCCTAGTTTTCATTGGTGTTTTTTTCAGGGGTATACAGACATACCAGTTTCCATATATGTATTGCTGTCCACAAATTACAGTCTTCTTAGCCAATTTATTTAAACGTGAGTATTGATTTTCCCGTTATCGATTGCTTCCTACGCAAGCTGCTCATATTTTCGCGCATTTTCCCTCCTCTCTCCCTTCGCGATATTCTTTTTTTTTTGCTCTTCTCGTTGGATGCAACCAGCATATTGCCGAACGTTCTGCTGTTCAATATGCTGTTCACAATCGATTTACTGTCCTCTTAGCTTCTAGTGATCTATACATTATTGATCGATCGGCATCGATTTTGTCCGAATGTCCATATTCATGTATGAGGGCTATGCGTGCAGAGATGTGAGTGCTTTATTTCTTCAATTCCTTCAATTAAACGAGTGCTCTTTATACAACAACGATGAATGGTTGCTCTCCATTCGAAAGTTAAATAAGAGACCTTTTGATGAAGGAACTGACTTCATGTGAGTTCCAGCTGTCCAAAAGTTAGGTCCGTTCTTAATTTTTAATTATGTTACAAAACCCGGGACACCTGTATGGTTGAAAAAGTTTAATTTGACAGATGAAAGTGCTGTTGCTTCATCCTTTCATTGCGTCTTCGTTTTTCTTATCCATTCTCCTTCAATTTCTTCATCTTTCCTCTTCTTTTGGTGGTGATATTGTTCAACAACTTAGAATGACCTTTCTTCATGATTTATTCATGTGCGAGCGCATTTCTGAGGCTGTAAGCTTCAATTTAAAGTAGTTGAGCGAAGAATAGCGTTATAAGGTTCCTGATCTGTACATAGGACCAATGATTTCGCTATTATCTATATTATTGATCGATCGGCATCAGCTAAGAACCAGATAGAAGTAAAATCAATTAGAACCAAGTAGAAATCGACCGATTTGAACTAATCATGTGAGGAATTATTCAAGAATTCCAATATTTTGAAAGATAATAAATTCCTACAGACCTTGTTATGATATATACAGTACTGGCCAAAAAGATATCACCTTTAGAACTTTTGTTCATAACTTCCCTATAAAAGAAACTTGAGATCTCTAATTTTGGGAGTTACTGCGAGAACTCATTACTAATGAGTTGAGCTCCCAAGTTCCTTACCACACCTGCAAGTTTTTGTAAGAAAATTTTTTTACCCAAAAAGCCAAAACTCTTGATTTCGCACCACTTACACTCAACTGCTGTGTGACCTCCACCAGTGGAGTACTTACCAAAATCGAATCTTTATCAGCGAATGGAGTCATATCCAACTGATTTCCAGTCGGCTGGGGCCGAATCCTGAAATCTCTGGAGCTCAGATGACGTCACCTTGGAATTGACCTCCTTCGGCAGTTTTAGCCATTCTGGACCGCAACTACGGCCCTGTTTTGAGCTGAATCTTGTTCTGCTAGATGCTCTTGCTCAAGCACAAAGAGAGCGCTAGCACTGGGGCTCGCAGGATGCTCAACCTTTCCAGATATCCAAGCCGGACATTCGGTCGCCTTTGGCGCACATGGTAGGCTTCAAGCTTTGCATTTTTATTTCGGGCAAGATTGGAACTATGATAGGGGGATTTTTATATGAAATGATGCGTATAATTTTCTAGAATACGGCATGGAAATATAGCGCCCATCAAGTGTCGAGTCAGGCAAGGTATGGCACGCAAAAATGTCCTGGTCTTCAGCATATGTCAGAGGAGTAAGACATAGTGTTCTATTTCTACGAAAGTGGTCAGAGTAGGCGTAAAATCGGTCGGACGGCTCAAAAAATACTCTAATATGCTTATGCTTCTCATGCTAAGGGATGAATCTTAAGAAAAGAGCACGCAGGCTCACAGCCCCTCACAGGTTGTTGCTGGTGCTCATTTTGAGCCCTCGTAGCTCATCAATTTCAGATAGCTTCAGATGTCAGCGTCAACCCAGACATTCTAGCAACCATGTCGGTTCTCCAGAAGCAACTAGGCGCTGTGAACTTACCTTTCTCCATCGAAATAAAAATGCAAAACTTGAAACTCGTAAGGTGCCCCAGTGGTGACGTTATGTCCGGCTAGCGTATCTGGATTGGGTAGGCATCCAGCGAGCACCAGTAAAAGCACCCTCTTTCTACTCAACCTGGAGCATCATGTAGAACAAGACCCACCTCAAAATAGGGCCGTAATTGAGATCCAGAATGGCTGAAACCACTGAAAAAGGTCAGTTACATGGTGATGTCAACTGGGCTCCGTAATCGTCGGGATTCCTTCTCAACATGCCTAAATTACGTTGGATATGAATTCATTTGCTGGGAAAAGCTCGATTATGGTGGAAATTGCACTGCTGGAAGTCGCACAGTAGTTGAATGTGAGCAATGCAAAACCGAGGATTTTGACCTCCTTGAGAAAAAAAATTTATTACAAAAATTTGCAAGTGCAGTGAGGATGTTAGTAGCTCTACTTATCAGCAATGAGTAGTAACATTACTTGCCAAAATTAGAAATTTCAAGCTTCACTCCGAATGAAGCTATGAACAAAAGTTCAAAAGGTGATATCTTTTTGGCCAGTACTGTATGCTTCCTTTGGGGACTGTAAAACCGTTTCCTTTTCGAACAATCGAATTTTCAACTTGTTCGAAGACGAATATTTGACTTCGAATATATGTACGAAGTTATTCGATCTCGTGCGCATATACCGCTTGATCACTTTGAACGGTACTACCAAAATCACGGGTTAATTAACAACTTTTGCAGTTTTCGCACGTTGAGCTGTACGAGAGCCCGCGGCAAGTACGGAGCTTAGTGGGGCTCCCGTATATAGGCGATTTCGAAAGGTCTGAAGCTGGTTCGTCCATTTGACCATACGGTCCGGAGCCAGAAGGTGCAATACCAGTCCACCAGACTACCAGTTCCTCCACATCACCCTCTAATACCGCAGCGCCCTATGGCAGAACCTTATCTTTTCCATTTTCATCCACTATGTTTCGTCCGTTAGGAATCTCCATGGTAAAGGTAGGAGCTACTGGGTGAGAATGGTGGTCAGAGTTGAAAAGTGAGGAAAAAAGGTGATATCATCGTCGATCTGATGGAACCGCGGTGGAAATACGGACGAGTTGTCGTGGTGTACTCTTCCCCTCCTCTCGCTGGCGTGTACACGGTCTCCTTCTCCCTTCACTTTGTCCCTGTCAACTGGAACATCGTTGAGTTTTCCGTATGGAAGTGGAATCTAAATTTCTATGCACATATTTCTTGCTCTTTTCATAATTCATCCACTTATGGGTAAGGGTCAAGATGAATCGAAAGGGTGCGGGTTATTTCTCTGTAATTGATCCACGAAAAGAAATGCCAATCACAGAGACAGCGTTTCACCTCCATCACTTCACCCTTCATTTGTTCACTACACTCAAGGACATCAATTCCTGCAGGGCCCGTATCCAACATACTTTATCCAGTCGGATAAGTACGCTCTAGCGGATAGATTAAGGTGTTCTAGAGAATCTGCTATCCCATAAGACGTATCCGCGGATATGTGAATCCACTCGTTTCACAACAGGTTATCTTTATCCGGTTGATTTCCGCTCGATAACGATTCATGATCTACTCCATCTTCAAATCGCGTTGTTTTTCGTTAAGAAACGCGCCAAAAAATGAACACCCAGTTGGATGAGTTATGTTGAATAGCACAATGGATAAAAACCAGTGGAAACGGATACATACCCGCTGTATTTTCTCTCCCATGGTCAAATATATTGGATACGGCACAAAACAACAAATTAACAAAACAATAAAACTAAAAAAAGAGAAATTACTGATCTTAAAGGTAAAACTGTTGTATTACTACAAACTACTAGAAACTTAATTAAAACAGAAATTAGCATAGTTACGGAGGTGATGTTTTCCCTCAAGTTGGCATGGATTTACCTACTAATTCTTCACCACTAAGCAAAAATTTACCCGAGAAATTCATTTTCCCACGTTGCATGAGAAAAGTAAACCAGCGGCGTGTACGAAACTTAGTGGTGATGCCTTATATAAAGGGTCTCGACAGCAGTGATTCCGGAGTCAGTGAGTTTCACAATCACAGCAGTCACATGGAATGACGCATCTGGCTCACCAGAGCCGCACAGTGGACACGCCACAGCCACAATGGGGTCTCCCATCACAGAGCGGGGTTCCCCACACATCCCCTGCGCAAGGGTCACAAACCCACTGGCGAGATCTGACCGCAATTTTTGCTTTTTGCCGGGTACAAGGAAGTAGTGATCACCACCCCAACTACGTAGATACGCATTTGACTCGATCGATCAAGTAAAATTTGAGTCATTCGAAACTTGGAAAGTTAGGAAGTATTACCAGGATTAGAGTGCTCAAAAATGTTGAAGGCCTGGCTATTCGAAACGTCGACCGTTCCAATAATAAAAACTGATGGATCAAATGCCCATTATGAGCTCACTCCATAACAAAAGCAAGGATAAGCAGAAGACTAGCACCCTTGGTTGGGAATTCCTGCATTCAAAACTTATTTCCAAAGAGGGTACTCCTTTTTGTCCCCCGCATCCAATTTGGCCTTGGCGCTTCGTAGTGTTAAGAGGTTTTGTGCAGGATTCATCCCTATTTCTAGGAATTGCTCTGGACCTAGGTGCGTAATCAAATTCTAACGGCTTTGAATAATTTAGTTAGAAAAGTAGCCTAAACTGTTTTTAGGGCATTTACTCCTAGAATGGATTTAAAAGGGAAAACATGGCCATTTTGGACAGGAATCCAGCCTTAGATTTCTGAAAGTTTGAAGCATCTGCTGGCTCAAAAGAGATCCAGAACCATGCTTATCATGCTCATCGTAGCTCCCCATTGTCGATAGCTTCATTTTCATCTCAAACAGAAAATGGGCAACAATGAGGTCTAAGTCGTGGAAACTCTTCAACTCTCGGAAATAGAAGGGGAAATAATAATATAATAAATACCCATGTGGAACCATCTAATGTTTTATTGCCTATAGCTATCGAAAATAAACCATATTAAATTTTTTGGTCCTAACAGTTAGGAATTATTCCTGCACAATGCAGAATTAATCTCTGCCAATGTTGGATACACCTGAAGTCCTGTGTGAGAATTCGATAAATTTTCCAAGCTCCCGGAAACAAAATATTCGTTGTAACCGTGAAAACATAAATATGGAAAGTTTTTTTTTTCGAATAAGATAAGTTTGTAATATAACAATATTGCTATCTTTTGTGGAGGGGCATTTTCATATCCGTCTGAAAACTTTCGTACTGCAACAGAACATTTTTTCCACTAGATTCCACCGTCTACCAAGCTGATTATTATTCCTACTTACATATATGGAGCTTTTTTCCCTCAAAATTTAATTATTTCATGGTAAAACAGGACCAACCAGGGCTATGCTCGTAGTTGCTGTAATCGACCTGGCTTCATCTATCAAAAAAATCCAAGAGTGTCTCAAGCTGAATTATCTCTGGGTTACACCATATTTCTATTTCGACATGTGGAATCTATAACTCCTCGTCTTTCCTTTTTGTTCACCAGTTTTGTTTTCTGGTATTTTATTTCGTCTAGTTGACTTGCTACTTTTTCTTTTCATGAATCTGCACTCCAAAATTTCGTCCTTATGCAGTGATGAACATCTTTTCAGACAACTGAATTCCAAACTAATGAGACATTTTTTGTGCTGTGTATGTCACTCCACATCGCTTATCGTATGTGGCTGAAGGTGAGCTACCGTTGTCACTATTCAATCCATATTTTTTCCATTGGATAATTGACTGTTCTCCACTAATATCGTTGCTCTTACCCAACGTAGTAGAATTTTCTGCTAATATGCATTGCCTGACCTAAATTGTTCATTGCTGCCAACTAATGAGCCAGACATTTCAAAAGGCAGGGGCCCACCTCTTTTTTCACTACATCAGCGGATTCTCGACCTCCTCGCCACGCTGATTCTAGTAGCGTACAGCAAGAGTCACAAAAGTAATGAAAACCCCGCTTTTGGTAGGGTCGCCACAGCAGCAATGTCGGGTGAGCACGTCTTGGCCTGTCCGATCGATGAGATCAACGGTGATACACGTCTTTGCACGTCTTTCATCATTCATTCATTCATTCATTCATTCATTCATTCATTCATTCATTCATTCATTCATTCATTCATTCATTCATCCCATTCATTCATCCATCCATTCATTCATTCATTCATTCATTCATTCATTCATTCATTCATTCATTCATTCCATTCATTCATTCATTCACCCATTCATTCATTCATTCATTCATTCATTCATTCATTCATTCATTCATTCATTCATTCATTCATTCATTCATTCTTCATTCATTCATTCATTCATTCATTCATTCATTCATTCATTTTCATTCATTCATTCACATTCATTCATTCATATCATTCATTCATTCATTCATTCATTCATTCATTCATTCATTCATTCATTCATTCATTCATTCATCCATTCCTTTCATTCATTCATTCATTCATTCATTCATTCATTCATTCATTTTCATTCATTCATTCACATTCATTCATTCAATTCGTCTCATTCATTCATTCATTCATTCACTCACCCATTCATTCATTCATTCATTCATTCATTCATTCATTCATTCATTCGTTCGCTCATTCATTCATTCATTCATTCATTCATTCATTCATTCATTCATTCGCTCATTCGCTCATTCATTCATTCATTCATTCATTCATTCGTCCCATTCATTCATTCATTCGTTCGTTCGTTCACAGTTTCCATGTTTTCACACGATTTTCATGGTGTGTGACATGTGATTTCATATTAGAAATGCTCCCTCGTATTAGAATAATATTTCTTTTTTTCCTAATTTTTATGGTCATTTTGTCCTGTGCGTAACTAGCCTCTCAGCATTTTCTAATCTATGCATTATTGATCGATCGACATCGATTTTTGATGGGTGTCCTTGTCCGTGCACCAGAACTATCGAGTGCTGCATTTCTTTGGTTCCTTTGGTCAAACCAGTACGTTTTATACAATCACAACGAATGACGTAGTGGGCGGTAGTGATGGATGCCTAAATTCCTCCTGCCGTCTCGCTGCAGGTCTGCATTCAGATCAATTGGAGTAAAAGATTTCTTGGCAAAAAGGAAATATTTGGGCAATAGGGAGAGCTTGCTGAGTGGTCTAAGATAGGCATTAGCCAACTTCCTGCTTGCTGAGAGTAGGCGAATCCCGCCCCCGAATTTCTTTACCAGGCTATGTTCGCTAATATTGATCTCGACGAGATATCCAACCAAAGCCAACTAATGGTTTATTATCTATGTATAACTATCGGAAATAATCCAGATTTAATCCTTTGGTGTCAAAATGTAGCGATGATTTTTGCGCAAACAGAATTTATCTCCAAGTGCAAGGTTGTCTGTATTGGAAAGGCCGGAAGTAAATAGTCCAGTGCAGAGTTGAGAAAAAACTTTTCAAACTTCCGGGAATGAATTATTCGATATCACCGTTGGAACATGAGCATTAACGGGTATCTTCCAAAATTGAGCGATTTTATACTGAAACCAGTCTGGCTGTCCGGGTAAGGCCGGACTTCCAGACTTCTCCCTATGCTAGGTTCGCTCACATGATTTCACCTTGCATTCATCCTGGTAGAATTATGGTTATGCATATTTTTGCTCCGTGTCCTCTGAATGCCTTCCCCCATGAAAAAATGGACTGATCAAAGAGAACTACTTGCGTCTGTCAGAGTGATTTTATCGTTCTTCCTAGTGAAATAGCTAAATGTAGCTATATGTAACCGATTCAACCTGGAATCAACACGGGAAATTTTTTTTATCATTCTTTATTACTTGTGAGTGACCCATTGATAACAATCAGCTTAAACATATAAAAGCGGACGGTGCGGTGTATTTAAACACAAATGAAAGTAGAACACTCAGGAGGGGACGTGATGTGGCCAGAATTACATTCTCAGACATTCGTGGGGGCGCAAAGCAGGTGAAAATGGGTCCACCCCCAGTTGTACCTGGGGGTGGACCCAAAGTCGTGGGGCACCTACCCCCAATAATTGAAAGACGTTCCCTCATGTACCCTCGGAGCTGTCCCTTGAGCGCGTTATTGGGTTCATGAGGGGGACGACCGGAGTTATGCACAGCACGCTCTGCTCCTCTTGGACGTCCAGATAAGCTCCCTCACTTCAAAAAGTGGGCGGAGCGATTGGGGTCATACCTGCCCATCACCCCCACAAATGTCTGAGTTGGTGGCGTAATGGTCAGTGCTTTGGCGAGCACTTGGTACTTTCTCACTGTATTTAGGTGCCAAAGGACAGTTAGAACAAACATAGACTCGATTAAGAGCATTTTCTCGCTACTTTACATCGGCGCACCTCTTCTCCATCTGTCGACCCGTATGCAAGTGTTTACCCCCTTTTGGTCGCAGACACATGCTCACCAAGCGTTGGACCCGTCTCTAGGCGTTTTCCATCGTTTCCTTTTCGATAGCGGCACATCCTTGTGACAGCAGTGGAGCCATCCCCCGTTCCCCCTCCCCACCCAACTTTGGACGCCGCACACCCTTATCACACCGCTGCACCCGTCTCCCCACTTTGGGCGCCGGCACACCCCTATTACACTTCTGGACTCATCCTACGCCACTTTGGACACCGCACACCCTTATCACAGAGGTGGACCTGTCTCACACCGGCGCATCCGTACTGCCGCGTTGAAATCATCTACTGGCATTCCTTTACTTTTGGAGCTCAGCGCACGCTTCACTAAGCTGTGGACCAGCGTCTCTGTACTTCCTTATGCCTTGGTGATCCTCTTCATTCTCTGAATCCGCCATACTCGTATCCCTCCTTTTATATGTATGTGACTCCAGAATCATCATCACTGACCAATCAGAGAATTTCTTTCTACACAGATAGACTTACAGACAGAGTGACAGACAAGATAAGCGCTTTATTATAAGTCATGATAATACTGCCATCTGTTGTGGGCATGGCTTTCTGTTATTTGACTGGTTTTTTTCTTGCAGCAGAATATTATTTTCATTAAGATTGGCTATCCGCCAAGTTGATTTATAGGTCCTGCTATGTGTTTTTCCTCTTCAGAACGAAATAGTCTTATAATAGAACAGTACAAGCAACGAAGTATTCGTAATCGCTGTAACTGACCGGGCTTCATCTGTCAAAGAAATTCGAGAGCGTCCCTCTAGAGAGCGATTAGGGCTTAGGGTTCTATCAGACCGTATGGATACTGGTAATGAATGCATGCACATGTACATCAACACGTGGACTGAAATTCAAAAGTGGAGTGGCAAATTTGGCCGAATAGACTATGATGAGAAGGCGATTCTGCGGCAATTACTTGAAATTTAACCACTCCTGGGCAGCATCCCCGCGGAAAAGAATAGTTGAAATTGGCCTATGGTTACTGTCCCACAAAAGCCCACAGAAATTCTATAAAAGCATCTCACTAACGGTCTGCTTCGGGACAGTTCAATTCCACCCAAAAGCATAGAAAATGATGTTCCTCTTGTTCCTGTCCAGACACGGGCCACAGCCTTTTTTCTTTTCAAAAAATCCCACTCAAACCGCTATTAGGATGAAATTTTTTGGAGCACATCAACGGGACGAATGCAACGTTCGTGTGAGGGTGGGCATCAGCAAACAGAAGCACATTTGTACTGGATTACAACCTTCCGAATTACGTAGGTGGTGTGATAAGCTAGCTTGGATAATCTGAAGCATTTACTCGGATCGTTTTGCAAAACTCTCAGCCGAGATTTGTTTCAATTGCCACTGAAAGGGAAAACTTCTCTCATCTCCGTGGAAATAGATATGAAGATCAGTAATAACATGTATCAGGATATTTTGGAGAATCAGCAGCTCCCACGGGCTATCTGCCGGTACTCTGATGTTGAATGGCAATACATTTGGCGAGGTTTGTTTGGCAACCTCGCAGACGAGCTTGCAAACTAGCCAGGCAAACGAACACCGTCAAATGTATTGCCAAACAAGAAGTCCCGTAAAATGTATCGCCAAACAAGGAATCCCGTAAAATGTGTTGCCAAACAAGAAGTCCCGTAAAATGTATCGCTATGCCAACCTTGCCTTTTCTTTCGCCAAACAAACTTGAACGCGCAACAATTCTGATAGCACCGGGAATCGTACCGTGGTTCTGATATTGGGAATCCGCTGCCTTACCAACTGCGCCATTCGAGTCCACACCGATGATCATTGAATCACCCGCTAAGAATGAAATGAACATATTAACCCGTAAAATGTATTGCCAAACAAGAAGTCCCGTAAAATGTATCGCCAAACACATTCTCTTGCCTTTTGTATCGCCAAACACCCGCAAACTGTCTTGCCAACAGAATCTCTTGCCTTTTGTATCGCCAAACACATTGTCTTGCCATTTGTATTGCCAAACACCCGTAAAATGTATCACCAAACACATTCTCTTGCCATTTGTATCGCCAAACAGAACCTTTGGTCATTCTCCCGTAAAATGTATCGCTAAGCAAAATTTTATCCCGTAAACTGTCTTGCCAAACACATTCTCTTGCCAAATGTATTGCCATTTAACGTCAGAGTGTGAAAACGGGCCAATGGATTCTCCAGCTGAATGGGCGCCTGCCCACCAGTGAGTCTCCAAAGTGCTTACCTTCACATTCGTCATCATTCCTTACTTGGACGCCTTTGACTTTCCATTTGGACGATGCTGGGAGAGAAGGTCTGCACGAAGAAAAAAAAACTGATAAACCCCCGATTAGGTCACTGGAGAGAGTAGAGGGCTGGGATTCATGAAACGTTATCCACGCAAACCAACGCTGGTTTGCATCATTTTTTTAGCGTATAGACTACGCAATGCTAGGAGGCGCAGCATGCAGAAGTTGGTTTCCTAGCCTAGGGACGAAATAGTGCGCTGAGCGGAGAAGGGGGCGCGCCTCCCCCCTCATCAGAAGTCAACACGCAACAGGATGTTGCTTATTAGTTAGGGGGGGGGATGGTGGAGGATAACATAGATACCCTTCACTTCAAGGTTTTATTTTCATATAAAATTGTTTTAAGCAAAAATAGCTAAAAAGTAAGTGCAATTTCTATGTAAAATTGTTGTATGTAAGCGATAACAAAAGTGGTTCAGTCGTGTATTTATAAATGGATGACATCATTAGGATTGGCCAGGGACTATCGTCACTAGTGTAGTCAAAAGCTGTTATCTCATTCGAAGGCAGTCGTCTGTAAAATCCGTAGCTTAGTGCGATGACTCATCGCTATCGTACGGTTTGTCAACTACCCCTCCCCCCTCCCCCGTTCGACGCACAAAATTTTCAACGGTTTGACACTTTCAGACTAGTAATCAACACTCAACTAATGTTCGACGCTCTTCACTTTTTGCTCGGTCCCCCCCCC
>JARK01001543.1:232885-249216 GCA_000688135.1 Ancylostoma ceylanicum
CCCCCCCCCCCCTCCCTCCCCTTCACTTTCGAAGAGCCGTTCCCACCCTCATCGCACCTATGGTCGGAGGAGCACGTAAAATATGAGTTCAGTTTTGACTGTGAATAAGAAAAATGAGTGGAAATACGAGTAACAAATTCTTGTACAAGCACGTCTCAGAAGAACGTATCCCAAGAACAGGGAATCGTTGGTAATATTGGGTTAAAGCGGACAGCCATCTGGTTGGCAAAAAATCACTACATCAAAAATATATTCATAAAACTTCTTCAGAAAATCATTCCACATGTAGAATTCACTAGAGCAACTACTATCACTATAGATTATAGGATAGGATGAGATAGGACAGGACAGGATAGGACAGGATAGAAGAGAGATTCGGTGGAACATGTGAAATGCAACAGAAAACCACGAAATAGTAGCACGGATGTAGACCCTTCTGGTCCCACCGTAATCGCACAGTAATTACCGAGCTAGGGCATGCGCATATACCGATAGTTCAAAGTACTGTCACGAACTGCGCACAAACTCCAAAGCAAAGAAAAAATTGAGGTGGCACTCCGATTTCACTTTTGGAGAACTCCCTATTTTATTTAGGTAAAAATCTCAGCTAGTTCAGGACAAGTCTTCTAATCGAAAAACGTTATGAAGATGGCATATGGAAAGAAAGTATGGGGTAGGGGTAGGGTGAGATTTTCAGCTTTCGCCATTTCCCTCCAATTATGCTCGCTAACTTCAGGGATGCAACTTTTTTTGGCGATTCTGAGAAGATCAAAGGCAAACCTGGAGAGGTACCTGGTATATTTCGCTTTCAAAATGTCGGAATTCAATCAATGGCAGCACATATCCCGGATATCGCTCACGCGGAAGATTGACGAGCCTAATGAGTTCATTTGGGATTGACAGCGCACACTAGTACAACTAACACTCCTGTAAGAGTATGGGAGTTGAGGTTGGTGGCGAAATAGGTTCCACACCTGCGCATAGTGTTGCACGAATGTTTAAGCATACAAGTGTAGATTCATAAACGCATGATTTAACAAAACCAAAACAGCAAACCAAAATTCACGTCCTGCGTATGACAACATTACGTAATCTATGGGATAACCAGTTACGTAACTGTAATATGTATTTCTTATCAATAGACTTGCTACTAATCAATAGACAATTGGGAAGCAATTCTAGTGAACTTAGCGAAGATTATTATTACTACTCAGTACTCGTCTATATCTGAGCCTCAATGGAGTGGTGACTTCATTCTTGTTAGCTCATCGCATATAGTGCTTGTTTAGGTCAGACCTTAACAATCAGTAGGATCGCAAAATTATCAGATACAGAGGCAGACTATCTCTCTACTCTTCAGATGATTTCTTTGATTGTTTCGCCACACAGGTTGTTATGAATACTTTATTTGCCAACGTTTCGGATTTCTTTGAATTCGCGCTCTACATTATCAAACGCTTCCTCTGCACTATGTCTTCGACTCATGATGATTAATTAACAGTAATCACCAGACGTGTGAGACGAGAAGAGGAACATTGATCCGCACCGCAGTACGCGATTGTCACTAGCGAATGAGTGGATGTTGCTCACCACAACTCGATGACATTCTTATAGCCTGCATAATAATAAGATCGGCATTAGATCACTAGTGATCGACATGTGCTCATTTCTGTTGTTCATCTTGGGGTTTCGCGCAGAAATCCAGAATGCTTCGAGAGCTTTCCTTGCCGACATTTCTTGCTCATGGACCAGAATCGTGCACGCTACATCGAAACCGTTTCCACTGTGGTATTCGTGTCTGTGTTTCCCGAGTGGCTTTATCAAACTTTCCCTCCTTTTGCTTGTAAGATGTTCATTATTCGTACGTGAAGAGGTCGCCCGGTTTCACCGATGTAGACCGCATGGCACTTATGATCAGTGCAAGAGCCTAAAGGCAAGGAACGTCTCACCTCCGAGATCAGTCGTTCACCATGTAGCCGGCTGCTAGAGATGATAACTTAAACACATTTAATAGCAGCATACTTCGTCCGCGCTTTCGACGCACGGAGAACAGCGCTTTCGTTTCCAGCTTTCTGGAGTGTTTCACACTACAGGGGACATAAGTTAGTGTACAGCGTTTGCTCTTTAATTTCTTCCTCGGGAACATATGATCCATTTTGTTCTTTTCTCCACTGAATAGAGAAAGGTTGAAAGTGTCGCGATTTCTTCTCTATGGCTCTGGATTTCAGATTTTTCCTGGGTTTGGTTGGCCGAGAGATAGCTAAGTGCAAACGCTCTGTTACAGGTTGCCTCTGCGCAATAATCAAGATAAGGACTAGACCAAATCTTGATTTTGGGGCCATTTACTGACTTATTTCTCCAGAAAAGACCTTATTAACGGAACCATGTGGTAGCCTGATACTACCAACCCTGGACACGAGGCAAAGAGAGAAATATGCCTTTCTATTTTCTTTCCTCGGCTTTCCATTGAGTCCTTTCCGCAATGTCAGGATAAAATTGATCGTTTCCAGTCATTGTTTCGATATTACGGTGATATAGTAGCTGGTCCACTTGGCCGATGCAGAGAATGACCATACTTGCATGGAAAAAATTGAGGACATCCGATCGGAGGATTTATTTCGTATTTCACCACACACTCAACTTCATATTCTGGACGAAAGTGTAAAGATTTGGTGTCGAGTTATTATGGTCACATTTTCTGAGCCAGTGTACCATGATTTCTTACGCATTTTTTTCAGAACACGCCCTCCTCTTAGTCGGTAAATATCGCTGCTGGGTTTTTGAGTTGCAAATCCTGGTAAACGATGAAATGAGGGAAATGATGACCCTTCGACTTTT
Organism: Ancylostoma ceylanicum; assembly: GCA_000688135.1. Lineage (NCBI taxonomy): Eukaryota > Metazoa > Nematoda > Chromadorea > Rhabditida > Ancylostomatidae > Ancylostoma > Ancylostoma ceylanicum. The sequence continues at coordinate 235,724 of JARK01001543.1, forward strand.
CGACAAATTCCAAATTTTTTTAAAGCTCAAGGACCAAAATCTGTGAAAACAGTTCGCATATCGCAAGCGCTGAACAGCTCTTTTAGGTAGTATCAAACGCTCGAGCACGGACGTAAATAACTTTTGATTTCAATCAGAAAATCGGTGTGGGGCGTATTGTCGATTCAGTAGCCATGCGCATGCGTCTACGGCGTTGCGGGACATTCGCAGCGGTCGCGTGGCATCGTCGTACGAGCATCGCTCAAAGGCAGTACCACTCGAAAGCCTCCATCCTCCACTTGGAGCTGCTGTGTGAATGGTAAAATGCAGACCCAGCACATCAAAAATGTCACATTGATCACAACCACGAACACAAACAATGATGGCTTACCTGCAAAGAAACTGGAATTTTCGTCGCGAGAACGACTAGCTTTGTCGCTGTTTGTAGGGTTTGCCGTGCCAGCTAACGCTACTGCGGAGCGTCGCTTAGCGCAGCGGGTGTGCGGGATGAGCACCATCAATCAGTCTTTCGGGGCGGGATGCGCACACAACGGAGTACTTGTTGCGCTTTCCATACACGGAAATGAGCGCCATCATTTCCCTGCATTTTTCGCGTCTGTCACACGGTTTCGTCTCTGCCAATTAGTTCATCGTCCCTAAAAACCCAGAATGCGGGGGAAGCTCCAACACAGGGATTCCCGTAAGTGCTGCCCTTGAGCAAGGCGAGGTGAAAGAAAGCACTTCACTTCATGACTTGTAGACGAGGTGTTACTGAAGAGAACACATATTCCGACGTCATTCTATGGATCCAGGAAATTTTTTGGACCAATGCTGCTCACCATTCAAAGAATAAAGAAACTCAGGCTATGCAGCAAGTGGTTGGCGTATTATTGGGCGTCAGATGTGACACCTTTACTGCAATCACAGCTGTTCACGGAAAGTCGTCCACAAACTTTCCTCACACAATTTTCATTGCGTGCATCAGTCGCGCGACTGACGAACGCATAATCTGCACTGCCTATCGTATATTCCTAATGCTCAACTAATGAGGCAAAATTCTCTCTCGCTCACATCCATCTGAGGGTTAATGCGCAGCCAAACGATTTTTTCGTTCTTTTTCATTGGTGCAATACACTGCGTATAAAGGGAACAGGGAATGCAAGCCATCCGCAGTTACTCCGTGCTCAGGTGCTATCAATGACCCAGTGAGCAACGGAGTGCCTTGCTTGTATTCATCCCTTGAAGGCAGTGTCTCACGTTGTTTCGCTTGTTGAAGTACCAACAGATCCTTTGTCACCTAGCCATGCTGATATCAAAAATGTATACAGAAATTCATAATACTGAAACTCCGTTTACGAAAGAGTCCGTTGTGCATATTCGCGGACCACTTGGGCAGAGCGGTCCGCTTGCTGGCTATCCGCCACAGCTGTAGCTTTGGCTGACGAGTATTAATGTGTCCGATCGATGAGGTCAACGGCTTCTCACATCAGTTTGGTTGTTGTACAGGCTGTTGCAAACTTGTACAGACCCTTTACAGATGTGTGCTCCCCTACCCCCACCCCCTCCCCCCTGAAAGAAATTGGTTTTTACGCTGTTTAGAGATATTTTATATACATTGCTAGAATTATTGTGTCGAGTAGTCCATAATCTGTTAATCGTTCTTTTTCACAGCATTTCTTTACTTGTATCTGGACATTTCCTACACTTTGAGCTGGAACGCGCCCGTACTCCTCCGACAAAGCTGTGGTCTGGTTTTTTTTTAACGCTATTGGGCTCCGGTACACCCTCCTTACCCAAGGGCTTCCCACAATGCTGAGCGCTGACTCCCTTTCTCCATCGGATGACCAATATCCTCGAGCCTCCCATGGTACTGGACCAAGGCACCTTTCTGTATCGGCGGACCCATATCCTTGACGTTCTCCACACCAGTGCCTGCCAGCACAACTCTCCTCCATTGGTGATCTCGTATCTCGGCGTTTTCCACGGTTCTGGGCTCTTGTCTGGGACCCTTCTCACCCAGGGACCGATATCCTGGCGTTTCAGCACTAGTGAGACCCTGGCACATCATCGATCACATCATCGATCACCCACACCTTTTGTAAATCTCGAGGGCAATGGAAGAACGTTATGGAATATTCAGAAAAGGTTATGGTATCCAAGCGTGAGGGCCGCTTAGACACACCCGCTACTGAGCGGCCTCGGCGCTGCAGGACCCATCTCGCGGCTTCCTATGTTGTGGGGATGATGTGGGTCGTGCGTTGGCTTGATGTGGGTCGTGCGTTGGCTGATCAGCATCGCCGGGGTCTGGCATGAGTAGACCGCACATCATCGCCACGATTTGACATGTGTGAGCCGCACAGCACCGCCATGATCTGCTGCGTGACAAGACGTACGCTGCTGAGCTGTGATTGGTCGATTCAAGTGCGCGTCGCGGCGGCAGCGTTCCAACGTACGAGCAGCGCTGGAGAGAAACAGACAAGTTTTTAAGCTAAGATGGGACAGATGAATGCCATCGGGGCTGAAAAAAATGTAAGGAGATGTTCACCGGTGTCATTCAATGCGTCGACTTTGAAGGAAGACCCTGGATTTAGGGAGCATGCGCTTGCGGCGCGGTCGCGTTGCCGCGTACGTCTTGCCCCCTCCCGCCGCTATCGGGCATCAGCGGGCCGCATAACAGAGGCAAGATGCAGCACAGTACCGGAGAGTGATAATGCGTCGACTTTGAAGGAAGAACTTGGATTTAGGGAGCATGCGCTTGCGGCGCGTTCGCGTTGCGGCGTACGTCTTGCCCCCTCTCGCTGATAATCCTGCTCCGTATTTTGTGCAGCCTGAAAGCCTTGCGAGCACTGTCTCACTCGTAGGCCGCGAGACTGAAGGCGCAGGACGCTGGTCCCTCTGCGAAATCCTTAAAGCACTGCCAAGTCTCTCGCTTTTATCGTTGGCAACTGTATCCATCATTATCGTGACCAATGGAACCAGCGAAAGGTGGGTCACAGCACGACTTCCAGTACATTTGACGTTTGTCTCGATATCGAAATGTCGACATCCAGTCAATCGAATAATTAGAACTTCCGCTCTTTTCCGATTTATCGATATCACGAAAACATAGATCTCATAGAGTAATGTCAATATTTTATACCAGCACCGACTAGAAATTTGATCCGTCCAAACAGTGACTACTCAAGGGTCTTCTTCTTCTTCTTTAGCGTTTGTCCCGTTTGGTGGCGGGGTCCGCTTTACTGATTCCTTGACGCCATTTAGACCTATCGTGCGCCTGGTCCGGGTGCATACCAACCGTTTTCAGATCGGCGTGCAAAGTGTCCATCCATCGTTGCTTCGGTCGTCCTTTTGGTCGCTTGCCTGTTACGCCGAGGCCAATTTTGCAAACGCTGTCGCTTTCAGCACGAAGCACGTGGCCATACCATCGCAAGCGGGCTTCGCGAAGCTTGTCCGTTATTAGAGCGACGCCAAAACGCTGTCAGATGTCCTGATTGCAGATCCGGTCAAGTCGCGTAATACCAGCCATCCAGCGTAGCATCTTCATTTCCATAGTACTGAGGCGTTGTTCTACTTCCTTGGTAACTGCCCAACACTCAGCGCCATAAAGAGCGACAGCACGTACGACCGTTCGGTAAACCTTCGATTTGAAGCGCTCTGGGATGTTCTTGTCGCACAGTACGCCAGTCACAGAACGCCATTTCATCCAGGCGGAGTTCACACGGGCTAAGACTTCGCGCGATAGACTACCGTCGGATGTGACCGATGAGCCCAGGTACTTGAATGTTTCTGTCCTCGCGAGATCGATGCCATTAACTTTGATGGTGCCGTCTTCGTTCACGTCAGTTGTCAGATACTTGGTTTTCTTNCATTGAGGCGAAGACCAAATTGCGCCAGTCGATCACTCCATGCTTGCGTTTGTAGCTCCAAATCGTGTTTGTCCTCTGAGGCAAGCACAATGTCATCAGCGAAAAGAAGCGTCCAAGGCACCGGTTTCTGCAAGTCTCGTGTGATGGCGTCCATGACGACGATAAAGAGTAGCGGCGAGAGAGCCGAACCTTGGTGCACGCCAACTGAGATGGGAAATTCTGCAGAGGTACCGGCGGCTACCTTCACTTGACTCTTTGGGTCGGCGTAGAGAATTCGAACCCATTCGATGAGCTCTTCGGGAACAGCGTGCCATCGCAGCGCGTACCAAATTGCTTCGCGAGGGACACGGTCGAAGGCCTTTTCTAAGTCGAGGAAGGCGAGATGCAACGGTTTCTGCTTCTCACGGTGTTTTTCGATAAGGATCCGGACGCAGTGAATGGCATCTGTGGTGCGGCAGTTGGAAACGAAGCCACACTGATTGGAGGAAAGCCGTACGATGTCGCGGATACGGGAGTCGATGATGCGCTCGAATATCTTCATTGTATGAGACAACAAACGAATTGGTCGATAATTCGCGCAATCTGCTGGATTACCCTTGCCTTTCCATATCGGAACTGTTGTGCTTCGTTGCCAGGCGTCAGGTGTTCTCTTCTCCGTAACGACCTTATTAAAGAACTTCGTCAGCCAGTCTACGGGATTCCAGCATCGTGACNGGCGTGCCGTCGCAGCGCGTACCAAATTACTTCGCGAGGGACACGGTCGAAGGCCTTCTCTAAGTCGAGGAAGGCGAGATGTAACGGTTTCTGCTTCTCACGGTGTTTCTCGACAAGGAGCCGGACACAGTGAATGGCATCTGTGGTGCCGCAGTTGGAAACGAAGCCACACTGATTGGACGAAAGCCGTACGATGTCGCGGATACGGGAGTCGATGATGCGCTCGAATTTTTTCATCTCACCCTTCATTTGCTTCAGCGCGGATCTTTTGGATGGGACCATAGACGGGATGGGCACTCGGGATGGGCGGATGATCAAACTCTGCTGTTGAGATTTGTTCGAAGTAGTCTCGCCACCGTTTTGTCACCTGCTTACGATCCATCAGAAGTTGACCGCGCTCATCGTTGATGCCGTGGAATTTCTCTATTTCCTCCGCTTTGCGTTGACGTGACTTCGCAAGTCGATATATGAACCGCTCGCCGTCCCTCGTGTTTAGCTTCCTGCTGACCTCATCGTAATATGCTGCCTTGGTCATGGCCACAGCCTTCTTTGCGGCCTTCTTCAGTAGGCGCGCCAGTTGTCGGGCATCTTGCGGTCGAGGAAAGCATGGTATCTTCTCTTCTTCTCACGAACCAGTTCCTTTACTTCCTCCGTCCAGAGCCATGTCTTCTTGCCAATCTTTCGACGATTGGGCTTCGTCATGCCGAGTTCGGTACGTGCTGCTTCAGCGATCGCTCCGGTTGCTTTCTCCCAGGTCTCGTCCACAGTGGTGACGGACGGAAGCTGGATGCGGGAAACAACAGCGGCTTCATTCTCCTTCAGCCGCCACCAATTGACTCGAGTCGGTCCGCATCGTTCGTCCTGTTTCTGCTTCGGTGGCATTATTTTCATCGTGCAAATGAGCGGTCGATGCTGCGTGGCAACCACCTCGTATGGTACTACCTTCGCGTCGGTAACCAAGTTTTGATCGCGATATCGAATGAGGACGAAATCAATCTGCGTCTGGGTGTTACCGCTATAAAAAGAAACAAGGTGAGAGGGACGCTTCCGAAACTTTGTGTTGACTATGACGAGATCATGAGAATCCGCATACTCGAGGATACGTTCACCATCGATGTTGCGCGTTCCATAGCCAAATCCTCCATGTCACCTGTAACCTTCTTTTGTCGCACCTACGTGCCCATTCAGGTCTCCCGCGACAATGATTGTGTCTTCTGGCGGAACCTCTTCAGTCTTCTCATCCAGCAGCGTCCAAAAATCGTCCTTAGCCTTGTCGGAGCATCCGGTCTGAGGTGCATACGCTGAGAAGAAGTGAAGGCGTCTTTCAACGGTGGCGACAACGATCTTCATGAGCCGGTCGTCATAACGCTGTACTTCTGCGACGGAATTGGGGAAGCGTTCGGACACGATTACACCAACGCCGTTCCTGGTGTTACTCAAAAGTCTAATCGAGTCAAATGTCTACAGTATATCTACCCATTTACGATGAAACAACGGCGGATCGTCTCGTCAGCTTCGCTTCATCCGCGAACACTGTGGACTGAGCCCATGATGAACGAATGCGATCACGTGCCGGCCCACCACGTATGCGCTCTAGAAAAATTTGCGGCGTTACCAGGATTTATATAGGAGGATCACCACTGAAAAATACCAGCTAACGATGTGACATGCTTTAATAATAGTTGGCGAGTGAACCTCTCACAGGTTCTCAAGAGCTTCTTAAAAACGTGGCAGAGATCTTCTCGAATTTCATTCATAATATTTCTCTAAACAATTTCATTACCTAAAAGCCGGACTTGTGCTAATCCGTTATTTGATCAAGCACTGCCAAGTTGAGCTGTGCGGTTGACTTTGAGATGACTAATTTAAGAAAAATTACTTAGAAGCATCTTACTTTCAACTCATACGCCCGCCCCGTGCTGATATGCCCGGTGTAGTCTTGTCATGGACGAAGAGAAAACACGAGAACAAAGGAACAAAAAACAAAAAAAGCGAACACGCGATCATGCATAAAGCATTGTTCAACATACAGAACCGCCCACGTTTTCTGTGTAAATTGGATCCACTAAATTTCTTCGTTCATGCCGCAATGACCTCCACGCACATCAAATTGCAGAAAGGTCGCTAGAAGGATGAGTATTAGAGAGGGTTCTTTTGAGCCTTTAGCTGCACGTTTCTGCTGCTGAATTGCGATTCCTACGCTAAACATTGGAGATATTTCTTTTTCCCTTGATCCATCAAAATTACTTTAAAAACCCTAGTTTTTTTTCAGATATTGCTGCAGTGGAAAAACTCAACCGGGCACTGAAATGAACACCCTCACTGTTGTTTTAACCTGCTGTGCCATCGTGGCAGTCAATAGTTGTCTCCGAGAAGAAACTGGAAACAACTACAAGGAGAGCTGCGGTGGGTTAATCCATCCAGGTAATCCGACAAACACTCTATGAGTCGAACTCACATGAGAGATCACTGTTAAATAGCACATAAAAACCTGAGAAAGTGATTTCATACGTTTTAGAACTTTCCTTCACTGAATTTAGCTCTGAAAAACTTGAGTAGAAGTCGAGTGAATGTATGAAGAGCTTGTTGGAGATTTGCCAGAAAAGAGTTTGATAGAACCTCCAGAATTTTACAGAAAAACTCTATAAATCTTCAGAAGACCTCTAGAGTCCCAAAGTTGTTCTACCAGTGTACGGGAAGCGTGCATCACTCCACGCTTTCGGTGTGGTGGTCATGGTTGTTCCGTGATCACTCGCCAACCCAAGGGCTGACGTTATTACGGCTCGGCACTGATAAAAACAATTGAACTGCTCGTTCTTTCGCAAGCTTTCTCACTCACGCTGCGGTGCATAATCCCACTGCCTCTCACAATCAGATTTATATCTTACCGAGCAACAGGCCAGCTTGACTTGAATTACAACAGAAAATCAATAGCGGCACTAAACTTTGCATTGGGTAAATTGAACAAATAAACTCTGCTTTTTATAGTATCGCTGTATCTACTAAAGAAAATAGATCGAAGTGGAAATTATCAATTCCAAACGTTGCATCTTAATCTGAAGGTGAGTGTCTTATCTTACTTCGAAATTCAAGCTAGTCTAACAATTATTGCGTTTAGTTATGATTCCCAATCCCAATTATGATTTTTACTATAAGTAATTCCATGATGTACGCTGCACACAAAAATCACCATTCCAGGGCGGAATATGGACGGACTGCTATGAGCTTCCTCCAACAGTCGCAATACCTAGCAATTGTTTTCCCTTAACTGTTGGAAGTGCCCGTGGTATTGGTAGGTACAACGTATCACTGAAGTAGCGGTTTTTTTTTCTCAAGATATAATTTAGGTTTCAACGATGGAAATGCTGTGGCGATCTATTTGTAATTCGAAAGGAGGAACAACAACTGCTGCAATTGATGTTATCTTCTCCATCACTATTTTCCAAAGGAAAAAGTCAGTTGTTGGTCGGAAATAAATCTTTGTATTCTACGAAAACTAAATACGATAGGCGACTATGTGATGAGAGATAGGCCGAGGTACTTTTCTGATGCAGCCCAGGTGCACGTGAAATGCTTACGGTGTCAAGTGTATTCGAGGACATTGTGCGCGATTTTCATCACGTCCTGTTCAATTTCGGAAAAATCTTCCGATGACTGACTGCATGCCTCTGACACACGCAGCCACGTCCGCATTCAGTATGACCCCGTTTTGCACTAGCAGGATTCATCTTACAGTGGAACAGGGGCTAACGAGGTTCAGTATTCTTTGGCTGAGCTCAGATTATAGGACTCGCTGAGTTTTCCGTGGCGTAGTCGTAGTTTCCATAATTTGTGAGATTTCTTCTTTGTTCTTCAGTCTATGTGTTGCAGGTGAACCCTGGCAGGAATCCTCTTGTTCGTCTAGCAAGCAAAAATTCTCTAGATATTTTTCTCTCTGGTAGAAAATTGTTCTTTAGGGATTTTTCACATATACGTTGCGATAAAAAAAAAACTTACTTACTTAGGATATATAGGCGACCCGTTCCTCAGCACGGCGGTTGGCCTTGCGCGGGTCTCAACTTCTCTGCCGCATTGTTCGGTCTTGAGCCTTAGTTGACAAATGGACCTTAACGGAACCGGAAGCACAGATGTTGTTTCTGTGAGCCAACGAGTCATACCACCTTAGAGGAGGTCGTCCACATGGTCGTTTTTTGTCGCAAAGCCGCTGAACTCCACCGTCCATCCTTGCACCTCATAAGATGTCCTGCGTATCGGTGTTTCAATTCGTCAGCGTGAAGAACAGCATCCTGGACCTCAATGCTCTGACGTGCAGAAAGCGTTCTTTCTGTTGTCGCAGGGACAGCCCGAGCATGCTGCGTTCAATTGAGATCTTAGTTGAACGAAGCTGGGTTTCGGCGATTTTTGTCAAGGCCCATGTTTCACTCGCATAACACAAAGCAGGCAGCACGGTCGAGTTGAAGAGATCTGCGCGCAGCTTTGATAAAATAATAACAAATCTAAATCCTGACGATTAGTTAGGGTCAAGTGCTTATTATTCGCTTGAGCATGTCGAAGTCGACTCTTTCCTTACTGGGCATCCTTTTCTAGGAGGCGCATACGACCTCAACCTTGAAATTTTCAATTTCTGGATCAAAATCGCCGAATCGGGCTGCAGTGACAGTTCAGCGGAAGTTAATCGTTTGCAGTCGCAGACGATTCGTATTTGTTTTCGGCTGAAACTGTGCTTATCTTTTCTCACGGAACGATGATGTCGAAGACGGCCCAATATGCGCAACGGCAAAAATAAGCTCAAATATTAAACGGACTTTTACTAGGCAAATCTGTCCTACCAATGAAAACAACCAGAAGTGTCCCAAGAGAAATTGTTCTCATGCCATCTTCATTCTAATCCAGAATCACTGAAATATGCGTGCTACATGTCTCTTACAAATGAATTGGAATATCACAGTCACACTACGAGAAAGTCGGGAACTCAGACAAGCTTTCGGAACTTCCGCGGACCTTCTGTTTTGTTTTGAACTTCTGTCAGGTCACCTGCGGAAGTTCCGAACAAGCTCCGCGGAAGTTCCGAAATTCGGCAAGATCCACAGAAGTTCCAAAGGTTTGCCTGAGAAGACTGCCCTGCACCTATGAAAAATCAGGGGCCGCGCGTACCGCTAAGATTACCCAGGATACACGTGTTGACACCCCCAAATGTATCCATCGTTAACGCAAGCGTCAACACATTTACCCTGGGTGATCTCAGTGATGCAACTGTGCCCGAAAATTCACGGAATCATCACTCGCGCTTTTTCAGTGTTTTCCTATTCCTTTTCTCAGCAACGAAGATGGAACCGCTGAAAGGCTGTTGCACCCAGTACTTTTCAGTTCAACCACACCGTTCCAAAGTATCGTCAGCTCTGCTGTGCGCAATGAAGGAGGATCCAAAACAAGTCGAATTCCCAGGTTTTTCGTCCCTTCGAACAAACCTTCCGCAATTTTCTGCAGTATTTTCATAGCAAATCCGACAATAATCCAATTAGTAAAGGACGCGAAAGGCATTTCTTCGTTTGCTCGGGATTTCGTTTGGCCCGTACGTCATCCATAGAAATACGCAAATCAAAGACAACAGTCATGAAGGAATTTGGCTTGATTCCCATGTTTCAAAGTTTGCTCTTTTTCCTGCCATTTCCTATGGTATTTGTTTTTATTCATACCATTCACATTATTTCCATTTTTTTCTGCATGCTGGTTTCTCAGTATAGGGCGTCCTCTCACTTGTTATTGTGGGTTCACGAAGATCCTATGTTCTAGGGCAGTTCCCGTCCAAAAATATTACGAAAACTGAAAGGGAACTGAGCCATTAGGTTTCCACAGGAACTTAAAGGCAGTGTGTCACCCCGTTTTCGTGTTTGAGCTGTTAGCAGATTGTGAATCTCCTCGACTCGCTCATTCCGGCGATATACATAATATGTCATAAAACGGTCTTTGAACCCGTTTTGCGGGACGGGGTTTGTAAGGGGCTTGTAACAGTTTGCTCGACCGAGCTTACGTGTGAAGCCGTTGATCTCATCGATTTGGCATGTCAAAACTCGTTGACCCCCGTTGCAGGCGTGGCGGGCAGCCAGCACATTCACGGACCACTCCGCCCAAGTGGTCCGTGAACTGAACTTTGGACCTTCCCAAAAACGGGTTCATCGTCACTTTTGTGACATTTTATATACAGTTTTGGAATCAGCGTGGCAAGGAGATCAAGGATCTGTCGATATCTCCAGCACGCTGAACGAGGTGACACACTGCCTTTAAGAGACATGTGACAAGTTGGAGGAGCTAAGCTGGGACACGGTATCCCATACACCCTAATCCCCTGACATTGCTCCTCCTGATGATCACCTTCTTCGCCCTCCTAATACAATCATAGCTAAGAAAAATTCACCAAAATTGAAGTGCGGTTGAAAGGTGTTGAAAGAGCGGTCAGCGATTTTTTTGACTTCCAGTCTCTCTAGTTCTCGGAGAAAGGGATCGTCGACCTGCTCATCAGGTGGGACATTGGTGACTAACTATGGTGATTATACAGTGTGTATCGTAAATATACGGGCACCCCAAAAATGGCGATATCTGCTTTCACTCACATTCCTGGCAAAATCCACTGCAACTAGTGAATTCTGCATGCCCGAGAACCCTGTATCACCTCCATTCAGTTTGGAAAATGGAAAAATCAAGTGTAGCCCGTATTCGACCCCATATTGCAGTGTATCATAATTATACGGGCACCCTCAGTAAAAAATAAATAAAATCATCTACTCATCCGGACTCTCTCGTCTCAAATTCGCAATAACTGATGATAAGCACTCCTCAGTTAGGCCTCCACTGTGGCAAGGACCGCAAGATTACCGAGCGTATTGGTCGGGATTCGAGTACCATCGATGCTTCGGTGCAAAGATCATGACTCCTACGGTCTGAATAAGAGAACTGAACGAACAGGGGAGCTGCCTTCATAGGAAGAGTGCCGGGTAGGACCGATGATTTCGAACACCATGGTGCACATCATCGGGGTTCGAGCCAATTATCGACTCCTATCTTCGGATAAAATAAAACGGCAAGATTGTTCTCTGTCTCCCTCAACATGCTCATAGGCTCACGAGGTCTTATAAGGTTGCACCGTTGCGGTTTGCCAGGGAGAACAAGGCGACAGACTGGTCAAAGGTACGCATAGTTTTTCTGAGACTCCCAAAGACTAGAATTCGTGTCCAGGTGATGTCCTCTCACTTGAATATGTTCAACTTGGATGGTCTACATGGAAATTGAAGGAATCTCCGCAACGAGTCGCAGTTCTCCAGCAGGGGGTATTTTGAAGGTGACACAGTCATGGTGTGGAGCGGCTTCTGTCCGAAAGGAAGGCTCGGCATCGCCTTTATTTTGACTTGTGTAACCGCATCCGACTACAGTGGAGTGTTCCGCGTCCAGCTCTTGTTCTTCCAGAACCACCGCAATGGAATTCTGCTCATTTTCCATCAGAACAACACGGCCATACACGACGGTCGTTCGAAGACGGCATGGTTTGTGGACAACAATGGGACTGTTATGGCCTCTCTTACCTGCCAGTGATCCTACTTTGACCGTGGGTATTGAAATCTTTCATGAGGGCGACGATCGTACTCGAATCCCGACCAATTTGTGGTTTTGTAGCTAACTGTAGAACGACATATGTAATCCATGGGGGCGCTTTCTGATAGAAAAGCATCGCGGGAAGCAGAAGTCACTGCATCTAGCCTTCCTCGATCTGGAGGATGCCTTAGACTGCGTTCCACACGAAGTCATCTGGTACGCGCTGCGTTGGAGATCTCATCGAGTGGGTCAAGAGTCTCTTCACCAACTCAAAGAGCCGGGTCCAGGCAGCCGCAGGTACGTGGGCGAAATTCTCGGTAATGTAGGCGTTCATCAAGGTTCAGCCTTACCGTCGCTCCTCTTCGGCATCTTCATGTATCACGAGAGACCTCCAGAGGCCGCCACCATGAACTCTGCCATACGCAGATGATGTCATGCTCGCATCAGAACTAAAGGAGGACCTTGACCGGTAAACGCAGGTTTGGAGTGAATGCCTGGCACGGTTTGATCTTCGGCTGAACGTGAAAAAAGACTGAGTATGAAATGACGACCATTTTAATTGAGCTTGGATATATGGTACGGCCACGTTCTGAGCGCCAACAGAGACATATTATAGTATGCAAGGTAAGCCTTGATCTTGAAGTAGCCGTAAAGCGATCAAAAGGCGGCCCATGCAAAGGTGGCTAGACACACTACATGCTCATCTAGAGCATGTGGGCGTCCACCTAGACCAGGCGCACAATAGAGCGAAATGGCTCCAAAAGATCATGAAAACGGGCCCCGCCAATAAACGGGACACACGTCAAAGAATAAGAAGAAGAATATGGTACAAGTCGCCTTGAAAAATGGTGAACTAGCCTAGTTTACCGCTTCAATTCAAGTTCACAATGTTGATTCCAGAAAATGTCATGTTCACAGGAAAGTTGTTATCAATAATATCTGGTTTTTAGTAGTAACGACAGCTAAAGTGTTGTCTTTAACTGGAACGGCAAGCACTGTTGATCACAAAGTGAAGCACGAGATTGAATACAGGGTGAGTATCCCATCATTTGAAGACGACAACGACGTAGTACCTTCTTATGTCTTTTTGATCCTTCCCTTTTCATAAGCACTTTCATGCTGTAAATCTCGCTTGTTCAGAATCGAATGGGTATTCTCTACAACACCCCCTATCCGATCAAAATACCGCAAAAATGCAAATGTATACTTCAACTTGATCGAACCTATGTTATAGGTAGGTCAAATGCATCAGCAAAATCCTCTTATATAAATCCTGGTAGTGCAACAAAATTTTCTAGAGCGCAGACGTGGGGGGGGGGGCCGGCACGTGATCGCATTCTTTCATCA
>JARK01001543.1:251932-281055 GCA_000688135.1 Ancylostoma ceylanicum
CCCCCCTCTCTTTTTGCGGTCTTTGCATTTTCTTTGGGAGAAAAGCTTCATAGCCAGAGCCAAGTACTGGTACGGTAGTGGCAAGTCTTCGCTGCGTGGCGACTGAGGCAGAACTTCCCATCTTATTTCTTCAGTTGTTTGTTGGGTATTTTTCCTCGCCATCGGATGGGCCTGGTTGTAAAAAATTTCTAATAGTCGTTGTTTTGACAATTCTATCATTGACTCATTGGTTCATTCATTCATTCGATGATTTATTTGTTCATTCACCTGCTCCGCTCATTCATTCATTCATTCGATAATTCATTCATCCCATTCATTCCTTCATTCATTCACCAATTTATTCATTCAAACATCCATTCATTCACAGTTTCCATGTTTTCACACGATTCTCAAAGTATGTGACGTGCAATTTTATATCGGAAATGCAGCTTCGTACATTCATTCTTTTTTTCTGATTTTTATCGTTCATCCATTTGTACATGTCTACGTATACTTACAAACTGCAGTCTTTTTGATATTTCTTGAAGATTTATCCATCGGTTTTCTCGCTATCGATTGATTCCTACGTACAGTTCTTCTCAAAAAGATAGATTGATTGCGCGTGCGGTTTCTTAGCGTTGCGGCTGCAGAACCGCGGCGGGACCTGCTCGACTCTCTCAGCTTGAGCATACTCCCTCTGCATCCCTCGTTCGGGTCCCGCGATGGTGCAGTCGCGCAGCCAGTCTATCTTTTTGATAAGGACTGTAGTTCGCACCTTTTCCCTCCCGCCTCCTTCCGCATTTCTCTCTTTTTTTTTTGTTCTTCTCACCACTTGCAGCTAGCAGAATGCCCAACAATATCCTATTCATGCTATTCACCAACGAATTGTGGTCGTCTTGACGTTCTTATGATCTATACATTATTGATCTATCGGCATCGATTTTGGCTGGATGTGCAAGTCAAGGCAGAGCTAGAAGTGGCTCATTTCTTTGATTTCATTGATCAAATGAATGCTCTTTGTGCGCCCACGATGAATGACTGCCTCGTATTCGACTTTTAAGAGGCTATGTAGGGGGAGGACCGATTTCTTTTGGGCTTCAGCAGTCTATAAAATTAGGCGTCTATGTATATGGTCAAAAATTCAATTTGACAAGCGAAAATGTTTTGATTGTCTTCCTTCATTGTCATCGTTTTCCTTACCCAGTCTTTTTTAGTTTTTTCACCTTCTTCTTCCTTTTTGGTGATGTTATTCCACAACTACTCAGAATGATCTCTTTCCATGATAATTTATCTACACGCGTGTATATCTGGACTTTCACTCAGAGACGTCACTATTCTAACTTTCGAGCGCTTTAATCAATTCCTCTAGGGCCCATACCCAACATACCTTATCCAGTCGGATAAACCGGACTTTTGTTTCTTGTGGATTTGTTCGAACTGCGAAAATGCGACATCTGTGTGGTATGCAGATTTGAGAAGCTCTCCAAGAGCAGAGCATCATAGTCCAAGCTGGTTGGTGCAGTGACGTTGCTGCGTTAAGATAGCCGGTCATGAAATGAGATTGTGCGGTTGGGCTTCATAAGAGAATCTCGGCTCTTTTCAAATCCTGACGTGTTGTAACGTTGAACGTCAATGTGAGGATATGAAAGGTAGAGATAATCTAGGGGAAAGGATGGCAATATTAAAAATGAATTCCAAGATGGAAATAATGTTCCTGAAACGAGGGAATACAGAGAGGGCCCACAAGTCGCATTGTTCGTTATGTGTTGAAAAATCGATACGTCCATTTCTTTCTCTTTTTCTATCCCTTCTCTGAGATTGTGTCATCATTTCAACCGAATTTAAAACAGAAATATCTTTAGAGGTATGATAATATGTATACGTACAGTGGCGGCCACATATTTAGCACGCTGCCGATTTTAGGCGATCAACTGATGAAAATATAAAATCTGTGTCTCAGGATTGGAATGAGCTATCAGGACAATATTCGAGAATGTGATAAGGTATAACGTTCTCCTTCTTGCCTCACAATCATCTTTGTTGCTCCGGGAAATGCTTCTGGATGGAATTGCACGCATTCTACGCATTTAGAGCTCAAAATGTAGCGCTTTTGGAAATATTTCCGTTTCTCTCCTAGATCACTTCAGTGAATCTGGGTAAAATGTGATTTTTTTCTTGATGTAAATGCGTGTTTTGCTATAGCCGTTTCGATGAGCAGTTCCTCACCTAAGGAGAGAGCGGAAATCGTCAATAGGAGTGAAAAAATGGTGAAAAAAGAATCACGGTTATTCCAAGGATAAACCATGCATTTTCAGCCACTGATTTTTTTCTAACAGGCAACCAGGTACTCGTAGGAAAATTCCGAGGTTTGCTTTACTAGCAAGATTCATTGAAATGAAATTTTCGAAATTGACGGTTTGTTTCTGTCTCTGGCTCCAGCCGGTGCATAGAGTCTGGCAAAAGCATTTATAGGGATATGTTGAAGGGAAACATGCTCAATCTGATCACCACCCATTTTCCTTCTATAGCGGGGTACAAAAATTTTACACAGAATTCTGGAAAATCGACGAAATGGAACTTTTATTTTTTAATCCAGTTTGAATCGATTCTGTGCCCGTGGTAAGCAACAGTAAGGAAGCCCGCATACTCGAACCTCGTTTTGAGTGTTCATTATAAGGCTGAGAAATGCAAAAATTTCTGTCGGCCGAAATCGTGGGTGTGCTAAATATGTGACCGCCACTGTATAGTCCTTCTCAAAAAGATAGACGGATTGCGCGTCTGCACCATCGCGGCGGGGCCCGAACGAGGGATGCGGAGAGAGCATGCACTAATGAGAGGGTCGAGTAAGGTCCCACCGCGATGGTGCAGTCGCAACACTAAGAAACCGCACGCGCAATCCGTCTATCTTTTTGAGAAGGACTGTACATACAGATAGGCTATAAGTTAATGTAGAACGTTTGTTCGTTTATTTCTCTGTCAGGAACTGAAGCTTTGTTCCGCTTTTTTCTCTGCTTATTAAGGAAGGTTCGAAGTGTTTCCAGTCGAAAAAAAGTGTCTTACGGGAAGGATTTCCTTTGGGGCAGTTCGTCTTGAAACTGATTTTTGAAAAAAAAGATTGTTGTGGCAATTTCTCCTGCAAACTCTGACGTACTTTTGAAGAGAGATTTACTGCTTAGATACTTTATATAGTACGAAAGTCCTCAAGTGCTCTTCTTGTAGATACCTGGTGTCTTGCATCAAAACTGATCATAGGAAATATGGGAGCGAAAAACTACGGCCACTTCATCGCCCTAGTGATCGACAATTTGCACCGATTTTGATTTCGCGTAGGGTTTCCACCGGAAGGCAGGATAGCAACCAGTGAGCGGAAGGGAGCTGAAAACTAGAAGAAAAATGTAACAAAATAGCTGTAGAGTTCCTTAAAGGCACTGTGTCACCTCGTTCTCGTGTTTGAGCTATTAGCAGATTGCGAATCTCCTCGACTCGCTGATTCCAGAGATATACATAAAATAACTCGAAACGGCGTTTAAATCCGTTTTCCGACACGAGGTCTGTGATGGGTTTTTGACAGTTTGGTGAACCGAATTGACGTGTGAAGGCGTTGATTTTATCGATATTACACGTCAAGACTCGTTGGTCAACCTTGTAGCCCGTGTCGGGCAGCCAGGACACCCACAGGCCGCTCTGCCCAAGTGGTCCTGCACTTTGGACCCTCCAAAAAACGGGGTTTTCGACGATTTTGTAACACATTGTATTCATCTTTGGAATCAACGTGACGAGGAGATCGAGGTTCTGTTGATATCTCCAACACGCGGAACGAGATGAGATACTGTCTTCGAGTAGGCCTGATATAGGTCCAACTGTGCGGAAGCGTTAGCCGAATAAAGCACTATATCAATCTTGGTTACGACTCGGGAGCAACAAACGAGAACTATCACGCCAAGATTCATTGAACATTGAACATGGAAGCTACAACCAAATGTTATTAACACATTCGCGACAACGCAGGTTTTGCGTTTTTGAGCCAAAGCGAATTAGTGCTCAGTTTTCGCACACGAGGCGCTCCCAAGGACATATTTCATACTCTGATTACGGATATGAAGTCTGTTTCACACGCTGAAGCTTTTAGACCGCGCTACGGTGTCCATACTGTAGGAACCGTACCTACAGTATCTCTACAGTAATCCCATTAAAATGCCTTTTGGTACAACGGAGATATTATTTTCGTGTTTAGCATATCAAATGACCCTGTTGTGCATGGTTTCACTAGGTTCTGGGAAAAAATACATCTACAGTACCTGCAGTGTTCTTACTGTATCTCTACATTACATGCCCTATGGTACAAATGGATATCATATTCGTGATCAGCGTGTGAAGTTACCCATCCGGGCAAAATCTGAGGGAATTCCACTAAAGAAAAAGGGTTTGAACACGTACAACCCACCGGTGGGTCGTATTGTCCGTTATGTTGTCCGTTATGTGTTAGAGACTTCTTGGAGCTGTTTTGCTCGGAAATTGCGGGGTGAATCGCTGCATTTGGCGGCTTCGGGAATCCCTACCGAAGGATTCCAATGAATTTTCTCTCGTTATCTTGATAGCCTCCAAAGATTATCTGTGATGAGAAACAAATCAAATCCTGCTCTGTTAAGCGAATCCTACCACGACGAGAAAAATCTCACTAACGCAGAGAAATAAGCCAGCAAACGATGTGCAGTAACTTATGGCCCACTCTGTATTTGCGCATTTGCTTTGAAAGACGTGTTTTATATGTGATGTAGAGTTGGCTACAAAAGCAACCTTGGTAGGCGGGCAATGAACGATGGCCTAATGCCTCCGCTGCAGGTCTGCGTTCAGACAAGGTCAAACTAAAGATTTTTTGTCGAAAAAGAAGTATTTGACCAATAGGGAGTGCTTTCCGAGTGGTCTAAAATAGACATTAGCCAACTTCCTGCTTGCTGAGAGTTGGCGAATCCCGCCCCAAATTTTTTTTTACCAGACTGTGTTCGCTAATACTAATCCCGACGAGATATCCAAGCGAAGCCAACTAACGGTTCGTCATCTATAACTGTCGGAAATAATCCAGATTTAATCACTTGGTGTCAAAATGTAGCGATGATTTTTGCGCAAACAGAATTAATCTCCAAGTGCAACGTTGTCTGTATTGAAAGGCCGGAAGTAAACAGTACAGTGGAGAGTTGAGAAAAAAAAACTTCCGGGAATAAATCGTTTGATATAAGCGTTGGAACATGAACATGAAAGGCTATCTTCCAAAACTGAGCGATTTTATGGTGAAATAATACCGCCTCTGTTGTGGGACATGGCGTTCTGATCTTTGACTGAGTTATTTTTCTTGCAACAGAATTTATTTTCATCAATTTTGTTATCCACCAAGTTAATATATAGGTCCTGCTATGTGTTTTCTCTTCAGAACGAAATAGTCTTGTAATAGAACAGTACAAGCAACAAAGCATTCGTAATCGCTGTAATTGACAGGGCCCCATCTGTCAAGGAAATTCAAGACTGTCTCTTCAGAGAGCGGTCAAGGCTCACAGCCTCTATCGGACCGTATAGGTACTGTCAATAAATGCAGGCACTTGTAGGTATGTCAACATGTGGGCTGAAATCCAAAAGTGGAGTGGCAACTTCTGCCGAACAGACTTTGATAAGAAGGTTATTGTGCGGCAATTATTTGAAATTTAACCTCTCCTAGGCATACTACTGTCCCACAAAAGCCCACAGAAATTCTACGAAAGCATCTCACTAGCGGTCTGTTTCGGGGCAATTCAATTCCACCCAAAAAAGACAGAAAACAATGTTCCTTCTGTTCCTGTTTAGACACAGCCCTCGGATTCTTGGGGAATGCCTCAACGGGACGAATGCAACGTTCATCTGAGGATGGTCTTCACCGAACAAAAGTTCGCTTGAACTGGCTTGGAACCCTCAGAATCATGTTGAATTTACGTGAAGCAAGTTTGGGAAATCTGAAGCATTTGGTCGGATCATTTTGCAAAACTCTCAACCTAGATTTGTCCTTTCAGTAATTCTTACTGAAGAGAAAAAACTCACATATTCGTGAAAATAGCCTTGAAGATCCTCAAGAACGTGTGCCAGGATATTTTGATGGATCAGCGGCTTCCACGGGCTACCAGCTAATATGAGAAAAGAAAATGAAAAAAGCCACTGGATTCTCCTGCTGGACAGAACAGAACGCCTGTCCACCATAATCAAACGGGGTCGCTTTGCCTTTGCCCCTTTGCCATCATTCCTTACTTGGACGTCTTTGACCTTCCATTTGGACGATGCTGAGAGAGAAGGTCTGTGAAAAGAAAAAAATCGGTAAACCTCCGACGAGGTCGGTAGAAACAGTCGGGAAGGAAATTAACCAGATTGGTGGGCGGTGAAGGAATCGAGCGTCTGGGGGCTGTGGTAAGCGCCAAAGGAGGGGACAGCGGGCGATATAGCCGCGTTCCCTCCATAGGCTCCGCCCACTCTCTGAGACGGCGTATATAAGCGCCCCGGCGCGCCCTGCCTCGCACTTCGATGCGGAGAGTCAACGCAGGAGCCGATTGATGATGGATTGATGATGGATGGATGATGCAATATGATGATGGTTCGATCTGGATGGATAGGAAGATGGATGGAAGAAGATAACCGTGTAAGTACCGTGGCAGGACTGGGGGAGCTGCGCCGTAGCCACGAGCCTTGGCAGCGGCGGCAGGGAACTAGAGGGCGCGGCCCTTTGGTTCTTTCCTCTCAGTATAATATATTTAGTACTATCCAATAGGTTCCCCCTCTGAGCCCCCGTAGGACCCCTTCTAGTAGTAGTAGTATTAGTAGTATTAGGTTATAGGGAAAGTTCTCGCGGTTTTTAAAATCTTGCTTTTTTTAACCCCATGCTGCCTTGCAGCGACCTATCTTTTGCATATATAAGGAGGACATGTATGTGCAAGTTTATTAGTATCATTCACTGTAAACTCCTGCACAAGCCCTGCCAGGAAGATAAATTTTTTGAAACAGTACATTTGCAGCCTTTTAGTATACGGCTTCAAATCTGGTGAATTAGCAACCGTATCCACTCGCCGTATTAACACTGTATTTGCGGACGGTACAGTTACCGAACGCTCTGCGCAGGATTGGCCCAGACGCTTTTGTGCTGGTGACTTCAGCCTCACCGTTTCCTCATGGTCCGGACGCGCATCCGGAGTCGACAGCAGTCGATTACGGCAGCTGGTAAATTCAGATCCAAGGCAAACTATGTGTGGAAGGACACAAGTCTTGGATGTTCACTTTACCACCATCGCCGATCATCTGCGCCAGTTGGGAAAGGTATAAAAGTTATCACGTTGTGTGATGGTGATTTGACGGAACGCGATCTCCCGCGACGTGCCGAGGTGGCTACTGGATTGCTCTCGTACAGACGCATAAAGAACTGGATGAAGCCCATCTTCACGATAGATAAGAAGTTGTATCTGTATGTTAACATCAAGTGCATCCCACCTTGGGTTGACCAGGATGAGCAGTATGAGCTGCAGTCGAAGGCTGGTCTTCACCCTCTGGAGGTCATGATCAGTGTTTGGTGTGACTGTAAAGGCATCATACACTGCGAGGTGCTGCCACGCTGCACTGCTCTCACGGTGGACCTGTACTGTCAGCGGCTATATAGAATGGCCGCAAAAGTCGCAAGAAAGGGTCCAAATTACGGCACGATCCAATTCCTGCACGACCCTGGTTGTCCACTCCTTGAAAGAGTGGCCCGCCAAAAGCTACCCGACTTTGGATAGGAAGTGGTGACTTCAGCACTGTACAGGCCTGATCTTGTGCCAAGAGATTACCAACTTCTCCTGACTCTCTCTAACGCTTTGCAAGGGAAAGCGTGCGATGATGAAGATGACTTGGATCGCTGTTTGAGCAACTTTTTCGAGTCACTGCCAGTACAGTTCTCGGCCGACGACATCGAAACGCTTCCCGAAAATTGGCAAAGAGCGATAGTACGAGATGGTGATTAAATCATTACCCAATGTGTTTTCCGTTTCTTAAAAAGCCAATAAAATATAATGTTTCAAAAACCGCGAGAACTTTCCCTACAACCTATATAGTAGTATTGTAACATGTTAGTAGTACAATAAACTTATATAATCTAACTAGTAGTGCCATCTATTCCTGTACTATGACGTGTCGCCCTAAACGGCCGTAAATCGTCGTAGTACTGCACAGTGTTCTAGTGGCAGTGACCCCGCACGGGTGGAAGCCTGCAAGGCGAGGAGCCCTATTATGGTAGGAAACCGGTGTATTATGGAGTGGTGAGGCAGGACTCTGACGCCGAAAAGGTACAGGGCACCACCGATCCGCAACACTGCTGATGGATGAGGCGAAACTGGCGAGACTGTCGGCCGATGTTTCATCATGAGTGCATAGAAGTTGTGGAAGTCGCGGTGGGACCTATCTTTAGCTGGCTCCGTTGGTCACGATAATGATGGATACAGTCGGCAATGATAAAAGCGAGGGACGTAGACCGAGCTTTCAGGATTTCGCGGCAGGACCAGCGCGCTGCGCTGGTCTCGCGGCCTACGAGTGAGACAGTGTTTACGAGTTTTCAGGCGCATAATGTACGGAGCAGGGTCATCGCTATGCGGTGCTATGCAGGTCCCCCATGCCAAGTCGCCACGGCGCTGTGCGGCCCACAGACGCCCAATCGCGGCGGTGCTGTGCGGCCCACAGACGTCCGATCGCGGTGGTCCTGTGCGTCCCACAGACGCCCGATCGCGACGGTGCTGTGCGGCTCACAGGTGCCCGATCGCGGCTGTAGTAAGGATTTGGGTCCACTGATGGAGAAAAGTGATTCATCACCCAGTATTATGGGGAACCCTTTGGTGAAGATGGTGCGCCGGAGATAAATAGCGTGGAAAAGACTAAGGGGGTTTCGATGGAGTACGGTGCGCCTCAGCTCAACTGTGTGGGAAACGTCCAGATACGGTAAAGAAATGCTGTAATAAAGAATGGGAGAAAATAACATTACACCGGAAAGTAAATTGACGTAACGTTATGTGATGAAGAATTTTCGATCAGGGCTACCATGGAGATTGGAAGCACGGCGTTAGCTGGGCTGCCAGAATGCCAGAATATATGCATTTCATAGGTGGGGTTTCCTATTTGGGCACAGTTAATGATTTTCACTTGTTTCCTAATTTTTCGAGGACTTCGAAAATGTGAATACTTTGCACATGCTTCAAGTGGCTGCTCCATCCCACTTTCTAGCGTCCCGAAGGGGCGCTAGTTATCAGTGGAAGTTATAATTACTAGTGGAAAAATATTATAATTTAAAGTGAAATTTTCAGTGAAATTAGTGCCTCAAGCTGTTTTTGAATCTGTTAACATGTTAGGGTCGAAATAAGGCGAAATACAAACACTACCAGTGAGAATTCTCCCTCACTCTAGGAGTTTTACTCTTTCAAATCCTGATTTCGTCGCAGCTTCTGCAAACTACGTAATGTTGCGAAATACGGGAAGAATTTTTTGTAACAGAAGGAAGTATCGAAATGAGCAGTGGTGTTGTTAGATGTGTGCGTCCACACAGTCGTCGTCCTCCTCCTTCCTCGATGTCGACTTTACACTTTATTACATGATTTCTCATGTACATACAAAAGATAAGAGACAGAACATGAACAACACAACTTTGCAGTGAAAACAGCAAGAAAATCATTGTTCATGTGGTAACACCTCCATGATTTGACTCCTCAAGGTACCTGTTGATGAATTTTCTAACTCCGCTTGAGTTCATGAGAAGATGTTTAAGTTTGCTCAGCCTAAGGTATTCAGTGCCAGCTCTGTTTACGAAAAAGTTGTATCTCAATGAAGAATTTGGCTTTTCGAGGGCGTTTAATATGGATCTCCTCTTGTCACTGATACATTCAATGAAGAAAGTTTTTTTTTGAGTTTATGCCAACTTTTTCCTTCAAAATTTTCCAAACCATCATTCCTTTTTCTTCTCAATTCAAGAGTTCGAGGGTTTAGTTCTTTGTTCCTAATGTTACTGCTAGGTATGCCGTTGTAATGAAATTCTTTGATTCTAATCATGGCCTTTCTAATAAAACTGCTCTGGACCTTTTCATCGCGACCTGTCATTATCTCGCCCAAAAGGTGCCGCTACTTCAGCTAAGCGTTGCTGCTAATTGCGCTTTGCCTCTCCCATAATCTTAATCTATTCGTCATTTGTCCAAGACTACTGCCAAAAGCAGTGTTGCCATGTCTAATCTCGGCCTAACTTTCTTATGTAGTGGGGCGATGGTGCTGTGGAGCCTCGCTCCAGAATTCCAATCACCCCAGCTGTTCCACTATTGAATGAGCACAAAGAAAATAGAAATAAAACGCATTGTACTTACAGAACTCATGCAAAACGCTTCAAATCATCTGGTGATTACTAAAAATCAGAATTAATGCCGCTACAAAATGCCAGTGTATTTCAAGTGCTTCAATCGGAACAACAAGTAACATATGAGTTCAGTTTTACCTTGGAATAAGGAAAAAAGAGTAGAAATACGAGTAACAAGTTCTTGTACAAGCACATCTCTGAAGACCGTGTCCCAAGAATAGGAGATCGTTGGTAATATTGGTGGTAATAGAGAATATTGGTAGGAAGCGGACAGCCATCTGATTGGCAAAAAATCACTACATAAAAAAACATTATTCATAAAACTTGAGAAAATCATTCCACTCGTAGAATTCAGTAGAACAACTACTATCACACTACCAGTGTAATTTGAAGGCGAAGCGTTATGAGAATGCGTTTTTCGGTGAGAAAAGAACATGAACAAACGTGAAAGATTTTAGTAACTCTACAGCCAGACTAAACAAGGATAGCGATAGGATAGCATAGGATATGACATGATAAGATAGAATATGGTATGATAGGATAGGATAGGATAGAAGAGAGATTTGGTGGAATACGTGAAATTGAGCAGAAAACCACAAAATAGTAACATGGATGCAGGCCTTTCTCGTTCCACCGTAATCGCACAGTAATTAACGAGCTAGGGCACGCGCGCACACCATTAGTTCAGAGTACTGTCGCGAACTGCGCAAAAACTCCAAAGCGAAAAAAAATCGAGGTGGCACTCCAATTTCAATTTCGGGGAATTCCCTATATATTTTATTTTAGTGAAAATCTTAGATAATTTTGGACAAGTCTCCTTATCGAAAAACGTTATGAAAATGACATATGGAAAGAAAGTGTGGGGTAGGGGTAGAGTGGGGTTATCAGCTTTCGCTATTTCCCTCCAATTCCACTTGCTAACTTCAGGGGTCGTTTCATCCCAGTGGCAGCCGCGAGTGTCGCTCTGACGGCTACAATCATCACAATCCTTTTTGTGCTATGACACGAGATCGTACGAGGCGTCATGTAAATTTAAGCGCTGTAATGCACGTATTCGACTTTTTTTGGAGGTTCTGAAGAGATCAAAGGCAAGCCTGGAGAGGTACATGGTATAGTACGCTTTAGAAATGTCGGAATTCAATCAATGGCACCACATATCCCGGAAACCGCTCACGCGAAACGTTGACGAGCCTAATGAGTTCGGCTGGGGATTGTTCGCGCACACTAGTACAACTGCATCCTCTCCCGTCAGAGGATGGGAGCTGAGGTTGGTGGCGAAACAGGTTCCACACCCACGCGTAGTGTTGCACGAATGTTTGAGTATACAAGTGTGAATTCATAAACGCATAATTCAACAAAACCAAAACACTTCTATTCAGAAGTAGTACGAGAGCTTCCTCAATCGTTTACTTGATAAGCTTTCGACGCCTAGCGCCTTCGTCAGACCTTAATAAAATTTCTACAATACATGCAACACGTCAAACAATGTAAGTGGTGGTTGATTTTATCCACCGCACTCGCTGACAAGAGGGAAGAAAAGGGATCGTCTCGGGATCTCAGTCGTTGTTTAAAGGCTCATGATACTGTAACCCTATCACTGCTCATTCTCCCGCCTAGTAATCGGTCAAGCAATAAACTTCAGAGCATCTACCAATTCTTCCCGACTGTTAATCTCCGGTCTTAACCACCTTATATACCCGTCCTTTTAGCATCATAAAACCAGAACAGCGAACAAAAATTCACGTCATGCGTATGACAACATCACATAATCTATGGGATAACCAGTTCCGCTAACTGTAATATGTAGGTCTATTTGGTTAACGTTTCATGAGTCTCACTAGGCCAAAGCGTCTGAATTCACTTTGCTCTGCTACAAGGCCACAGCTACTTATCAATAGACAAATGGGAAGCAATTCTAGTGAACTTAGCGAAGATTACTATTGCTATTTAGTACTCTTCTGTATGTGAGCCTTAAGTAATGGAAGTTCACTCTTTTTGGCTTATGAGACTGCTTTGGTGACTTAATGCTTGTTGGCTCATCGCATATAGTGCACGTTTAGGTCAGACCTTAACATTCAGTGGGATTGCAAAATTATCAGATACAGAGGCAAACTTTCTCTCTACTATAGCGGACTAAAAAGGTGGCGTCTTTCTCTGCCCAACGCTCTTCTCTTCTGCTCTTGTTGAGTTTTTTTTCTACATATAAGTCTTCATTATTGTGCCAATAGGTAGAATCATCATTATCGTATTGTGACACCGTGTTGTTACTAAATAGATTGTTGGTCTCTGTATTTGATAATACTCGGAACTGCGAGCCGCTCAGTCGACGTCAATGTCGGGTGAGAATAAGACTGGACACACAAAAACTATAACGAGATAGGCCGTTTGGACAACTTTGCTTGGTTGCCCTGCCGTCAGATTGACTGTGTGGTCTAAATTTGCACACAATCAAGCGCATTCACACGCAAAATCTTCAAAACTTGGGGAAATCGAGAGTGTGGAGCGCTATACCTGGAAAGAGCGGCGGCACCGAGCTCTGCGATTGGCCGGTGGGGCGGATGGATCAGTGGTGGAGCCTGGTCACGCCAACCTCTCCAGGTATAACGCCCCACACCCGAAAACGAAGAGAATGAATTGCTATGTGGAAAATGGATAAGTCTTTATCGTGAATCCACAGTACTCCTTAATCCGACCACTGACTACTAAGTAACTTGCACAGTTCAACAAGTTCTCTAGTATGAAGCTATGCACTTCGAATCATTTTTTTCTCTGAAAGGAGATTGTGGATTTCCAATTTTCGAGGTTTTTTGTTATTTTCTCCGCATTTGGAGTCGCCGCAGGAAAAATGCAGCTGCGCCCCTGGGCTGGGCTTCATATGGCCAACGTAACCAAAGATGGTTAGAATGATTGCTTATCCTATGGGCTAGGTAATGTGGGGGGGGGGGGCAGTACGACGCAGGGATACATACTATGTACGTATTACGTAGGTTTGCTGATCTGATTTCGCATGGTTATGCGTTTACGAATCCTAATCTTAGAAATTCATCCTCCAGGCGCTAGAACTCAACTGGCGCTAAGGTGCTGTACAAGTGGGCTTGTAACTACTCACCGCCGTGTTCGGTTCTTCTCTTTTGCACCTGGACGATGCCCACCCTCCTGCTTCGTTTATATACCCACGCTAGCCGTTATCATTTGCAGCTCGTGTAATTCATGTCAAAACATGTGCAGGGCAGCTAGGCAAAGTTGTCCAAATGGCATTTCTCAACTATAACTTTCAAATCATCATGTCTTTGGCAAAACAACTTTGTTGGATTCATCGAGACTATTGATCATGTTCCAAATATTCAAAATTCTGGATGTGAATTTCTATTGTTGATAATATGTGAGAAATATTACACTGGTGGAACACTGGAAGAGGGGGAGCTTTACTGATGTAATGGAAAAAAAGACATACTTTCGATGATCCGTCTGAGCGTGGAATATTAATGACCACACTGAATCTGATGAGGGGAAAAATGGGAAGCTCACTTTAGTAGGTAGGACGTAGCTTCAACCATGAACTGATGAATGTTAGCTGTTCGAAATAAGATGTAGCTTATTTTACCAACATTTAAATTATTTCATCATTCGAAAATTATCTTAGATGCTGTCTTTGACCGCATTTGTATCAGCGTATAACGAACATGCTATCACACAATGTTTTCACGATGCGAGGGCACATGAATTTACTGTCTCGCTTAACACATTCACGACCTTACGGTTTTGGCATGGTGTGTCACGTGGGACAATCGCGCTCTTGCACAAGTAGGACCCGTGCTCAATCGCTTGAGCACGTGGTCCCAAATTGAAGGAACTTTTCCTCTGCTTCATATTACTCCGAAAATGCAGGGATCTAAGACGAATCGAACGCAAACATGCACGAGCTTGAAACTAATCCAAGAAGTACATCTGCATAAGAGGTAGTAAGTGAGTTAAGCCTCAAGGTTCAAGTTAAAAATATAACTCTGAAAAGGGTGTGTTCACCCGGATGAGCGTTCGCTATCATAGAAACTACGGTGTAATGCTTTTGCCAGGAGCTCAACATTAGAAACTGAAAAAAGTTCAAAAATAGAGTGTGAATCTTTCCCTAAGAATGCTATGAATGACAGTTGTTTGAGCATATAAGAATGCGAAGAAAAATGCTGTGAATGACAGTGGTTCGAGCGTATAAGAACGCGAACAGCGAATGATACGACTGTACAATACAGTACAAGCATAATGAGTGGGGAGTGGAAGTGAGTCGCGCTCCCACTAATTCAAATCAAATGATAATTGTCATGAAATCTGGTGGGGTTGGCAGTGGGGGATGCGCGTTTTTTCGGCGTTGAATGAAATTCATTGCGGAAGTGCAAGTACAACACTCCAATCCCAGTTACATGTGTATCTATTATAGTATAATTGATACTTCTTTGTCTTGCACTTTAGGAGCGAATGCTGCGCTATAATTGATAACACTTCTTCTGCGCCGTTCAGGTTTGTAGATGGAATTCTTTATTGAAATTGGCCCGACGTTTCGACGGTAACGTCCTCTTCAGAGGCCTGAAAGTGGTATCAATGCTATTTGTGACCTGGACCGCCAAACGCCTCATCTCTCTCCGGTAGTCACCGACATTCTCCCAAACGCATCTGGAAATCCCTCAACAGAGTCTCACAACGTACCACGAACTCCACCGGTTTAGCGGTTTTCGTCCGCACTGTTGTATGACACTCTGGACGAATGAGTGTCATTAGGACCCAAGATGGTATATATGGATCTCAGATACAGTAACGATCTACAGCTCGCAGAGAGGCATGAAGGGCAGGAAGTCATTCGTAATAGCCAAGCACTCATTCCGGTTGTTCATCTTAGGATTTCGAACTGAAATCCAAAACGCTTCTAAGAGCTTCCTTGCCGAGATTTCGGGCTCATAGGCTAGAATCGTACACATCACGTCAAAATCCGCACCATCGTGTTCGTCATGCCTATGTTTCCCTAACGCCGATACCAAGCTGCCATGTCGTTTGCTGGCTAGATGTTCCTTAATACGTACACTGAGAACGCGCCCAGTTTCACCTATATATAGAGCATTGCAGGTCAAACATTTCACCTCATATATTACACCTGTTTGTGAACAATCCCCGTTGTTTCCGTACGGGCAGACAACGCAGTTGGCTGTTGTGCATTGCCTGTCGTAGAGTCTGTTTCGCACCAGCTGTTTTTTGATGTTATCATTGGGTATGTTCACCAAGATCACATCATTTTGCAGCTGTGCTCGTACGAGACATCTTCGTAGCTCCGCAGCTGCCTCATCGGATACAAATGGAAGACAGAGGGGAAGTTTGTTCGCGTTTGAAATGTTTGAATTCGTAACGGGTCGCTTTCGTGGACGTTGGGGTGTTGTGTACCCGTTACTGTTCGCAATGTGTCTTGCTAACCGGAGCGATTCTTGGCGCTCAGCCTCGCCAGTGCAAACTTGGTTGGCAGTCTTAAACATATTTCGTACGACGGCTCGTTTAACGGCTGTTGGATGTGCAGATTCTGCGTGTATTATGATGTTCTTAGCGCTTGCCTTGCGATACCATTTTACCTTGATCAGGCCGTTGCTCAGATGTATTTGAGTGTTTAAGTAGGCCAACCAACCATCATTAGGTGTTTCTCGTGTAAGCTTGATGTATTGTGACTGTTGATTGAGGATGTTGAAACACTCGTCCATCTCGGACTGTGTCGATGTAACAATGCAACAGTCATCAATATACCGACAGTACATCAA
The DNA here is from genome assembly GCA_000688135.1 of Ancylostoma ceylanicum. Taxonomy (NCBI): domain Eukaryota; kingdom Metazoa; phylum Nematoda; class Chromadorea; order Rhabditida; family Ancylostomatidae; genus Ancylostoma; species Ancylostoma ceylanicum. The sequence goes on from JARK01001543.1 coordinate 268,070, forward strand.
GGGTAAACGGGCTAGCACAGGTTCTTCTATTCTGCTCATGAAACAGACAGCAAGAATAGGTGCTAGCCTTTGACCCATCGCAAGCCCTCGTATCTGGCTAAAGTACTGTCCGGACCACTTGAAAACGTTGCAGTTCAGGCACTCCTTGATCAACACAACTGTGCGCGCTACACTTAACCCGTACATCTCAATCGTCGGAGCATGCATTTGCAACATCTCCGATACCGCTTGTAGTGCTGCGCTGTTTTGAACGTTTGTGTACAAAGAAACCACATCAAATGATTCCATGACACAATTTTGGTCAAATTTCGTTTTGCGTAGATGATCGAGGAATTGACACGTGTTTGTCAAGTGAGAGGGCACCTTAGGTAAAAGTTGGCTTACAATTTTAGTCAGAAACCACGAAATGCGGTCGGTTGGGCCACCCACACAACTTATTATAGGCCTGATTTTGAATGTGCTCGCCGACATCGATTTCATATCACACGCAGAGATCTTGTGGGTTTTCAGGAGACTGTAAAAAACTGGACATTTTGCATTGTCCAGCTTCAGGCAACTGACGAATCTTTCATCAATACCTGACGACTTTCCCATATGAACCCATGCATCATTCAGTCGCCTACATTGAGCCACGAAATCTTTCTCAGTCGCTCGCCGGTATACACTTTCGTCTTGCAGGTGGAGCTCAGTGATTTCACGATCTAGCGATTGCGGGATAACGACGAATTCGCCGCCTTTGTCGCTCACTGAGATGCGAATCGTGCCGTTGCTTACTAACTCGCGCAGCTCTCGGAAACCTTCCCAATGCTCGTGTGTCATATTGCTGTAGCGGTATCTCCTGTATTTGTTAAAGACATCAAGTACCGCTGATGACAATATGCGGAATTTGATATCGACTTCACAAGCAGGTTCCGGCTCTTTGTAAAACAAACGCGGGAAAGGAGCTCTAGGCAACAATCTCCTGCTGACATGAGCGGCGTTTTGTGTTAGCTTATCACGTTTCACTTTATCGCGAAGAAGGTCTCTCAATCTATGGAGCCCTCCTACAACTTTGCGGAAAGTTACTGCGTTGATGTTGCGGGCGGGTGAGAAAGAAGGACCCAGAGCAAGGAATTCTAGAGCACTATTTGAAATTTGAGTGTTGCCAACTACCGTGACCCTTGCCTCTTCTGCTGCAGTTTCATTTTCATTAACAATACTGTTAGTGCGGTGGTTCGTATGCATATTGTTTTCTCCGTTAGAGTGATTATCACGAAATGTGGTCAGAAGTCTATCGAACTTAGCACAGAGATTCGACTTGACCTTAGACCGCTGCGCTATAAGTTCCTCCTGCGCAATAGTCAAGATTACGACTCAACCACAAATCTTGAATCTGAGTCCAGAACAAATTCTGGGTTCCGGTGAAACAGCTGGCATATCGCAGGTACTGAATTGCTCTTTCAGGAAGTACCGAACGCTCGAGCATAGACGTCAAATGACTCTCGGTTTGAATCAAAAAGTCAGCGCGGGGCGCATTCCCCGTTTAGTGGCTGGACGCACGTGTCTACGGCGTCGCGGGACATTCGCTACGGTGGAGTGGCATCGTTGTAGGAGCTTCGCTTAGAGGCAGCACCAGTCGGAAACCTCCACTCGGAGCTACGGTGTGGGTGATTAAATGCAAACCTAGCACATCACAAATGTGAAACGAATACGAACAATGATGGCTTACTGGCAAAGAAACTAAAATTGCCGTCGTGAGGACGACTAACTTTCTCATCCTTTATAGGGTTTGCCGCACCAGCTAACGCTATTGCGGAGCGTCGCTTAGCGTAAGAGCCTCAGCTCTCGACAATGCCTTCGAGACACAGACCGCTAAGGAAGCTGAGGCTCTGACGAAGGCGAGATAGCCGAAACGTAAGCTGATCGCGAGAATAAACTTGCATAACAATCTTGGCAGAAACAGCTGTAATAACAACTACAGAAGTTGAAGATCAAAATGCCAAGGTTCAAGGAGAGTCGAACTTGGAGTATAACAAGGAAGAATTTTTTTAATCTGCTCACCGTGTGTGCATGGTTCGTCGATTCTGTTAATCTCTATTGCTTATCGCAAATTCTGTTCATTGCTGCCAACTAATGAGCCATAGCGTTTTCAGAACCACTACGTATACTGTATGATGCTGATTGTTCCGAAAATTTTTTGGGAGAATTTTTGCTAATCTGCACTGCCTATCGTATATTCCTAATGCTCAACTAATGAGGCAAAATTCTCTCTAGCTCACATGCGAGCGTTAATGCGCAGCCGAACGATTTTTTCTTTTTTTTTTATTGACGCAATGCACTGCGTATAAAGGGAGCAGGTCAGTGCATTGCAAGCCATTCGCAGTTACTCCGTGCTCAGGTGCTACCAATCACCCATTTAGCAACGGAGTACCTTGCTTGTATTCATCTCTTGGAGGCAGTTTCTCACTTCGTTTCTCTTGTTGAAGACACCAACAGATCCTTGGTCACCTCGCCATGCTGAATCCAAAAATGTATACAGAATGTCACAAAAGTGGAAATCGCGGACCACTTGGGCGATGCAGTCCGTGGATGCTGGGTTGGGTGACGAGTCTTTACATGTACATTCGATAGGGTTAACGGTTTCTCACATCAATTTGGTTCAACAAACTTGTACAGACCCTTTACAGGTCCCGTTCTCCCGAAAAAAAAAGGTTTATAGGCTGTTTTGAGATATTTTATATACACCGCTAGGATTATTGTGTCGAGTAGATTCACAATGTGCTAATCACTCGAACACTAAAACAATACAGGGCACTACCTCGAAGACCACATTTCTTATCTTTTCCGTAGATGTTTGGTTTCTTTCCTTTAATTTCACGAGAAGATCCATCTTTTTTCTCTTTAAGGCTGCCGGTACATTCCTCGAGAAGTATAGCCCCTCGTATGCACGACTTCATTTCCGATACGTATTGATTGTGGGTGGTCCAGTGTCGGCGCCTGACCATCCACAATCGATACACAGTGAAAGTTAAGTCACCACGGCCACTACTCGCCATCACTCACATCGCCAGTTCATTATGGGCAATCTTCGAGAGAATGAGCGATGAGCTCTGTTTGGCAGCGATCCATGGCGATTTAACGTAGCAACCGATACGTATCATTTCCACGATCCTTATCTCATACATCGCCATTTCATTTTAATTCATTTTGAACTGGCGAAATCTGGGGATACTCTAATCAGTACCAGCCTGATCGTCCGGCTAACGCCAGAATCTTAGGCTTCTTTTAGGCCCGCTTTGCTCGCCTCACATTCGTTTCATACATTTATAGTAGTGGTCATCCCGACTCAATGCTGTTCCTTTGCGGCCATATCGCTATTATCACCACGCATCAGCAACGCGAGCTCATGCAATGGCGGGAGCGTAGCGGTTTGAGACTAGAATGGCTTCATTTGTTGGTGAGGGTAACTGTTTTCGGCCGGGAATAGCTTCATCCACTAGTGGAATGAAGCTCTTATCGAGCACCACCGCTACGCTCACGCTCTTGCACCAGCTCACGCTGGTGATAGGTGAAGGTATAGTGATACGGCCGATAAAGAACAGCACTGAATCAGAATGACCATGACTATACATCTACTGAGCACCGGCGTATCACTCTCGCTGACGTGGAGCCGTCCAGTGACATCTTCTCCAATACTGAGCGCCGGTGCACCACTCTCGCAGTTGTGGACCCGTCCTGTGGCGTTCCCCTACAACTGGACGCCATGACAGTAGACCGTCACCCATCAATTTCTCTACAGCGGCGCAACCCTCATCCGTACCATTCTTCGTCCCTCTAGCTCATCCTTTTCCTTCTAGAGACCTCATACTAACCTCTTCCCTTCTATAGTGCTATTTATAATGGATGCGTGCGACCGGCGCGCGTGCGACTATATGATGAAGAATATGGACCAGTCGCATCGCAGTCGCATCGCAGTCGCAGCTCAAACGCACGCGTTTGCGGCCTCGCGACGTCTTTTCGCTAAGAACTTCATGCCGCGTTGACAGGTCTACATAGAAAATCTTTCGCAAATGGATGCGTCTGACTAGTATAAATTGCCCTTATACGGTTTTGTAATAGCCCCGGGCATATTTCAAGCGACGCGATTTGGTAACCGCGACTAGGTTTTGCACGAGCGATCTAGTCGCGGCGACGGAATCGTGTGCTTGGGCATACATACTTCGACTAATGAATGGCAATGGCATTGAATCATTCGTTGGGCTCAGTCCCCTGAAATTTCAATGTTCACGCTGGACATTGGAGATATTTCTTTTTCCCTTGCTCTATCAAAATTTCTTTATAAGCTCTTGTTTGTTTTCAGATTTTGTTGCAGTGGGAAAAGGCGAATTGGGCACTGAAATGAATACGCTCATTGTTTTCCTAACATGCTGTGCCATCGTGGAAGTCTATGGTTGTCCCCGCCAAGACAGAGATGCAAATAAGAACACTGGACCGGATCCTTGCAGTGAGTCAATATATAGTAATCCGACAAACACTCCATTGTCTAACTCCGATGAAGAATCTCTCCTATATAAAGACTGGTAATCACTGTAAAATAGTGCATTAAAAACCTGAGAAAGTGATTTCATGTTCTGGTGAAAAAGTTCGAGTAGAAATCGAGTGATTTCGAGTAGAATTCGGGTAATTATCTATAGAATTTGTTAGAGATTTATCCGAAAAAGTCTAGAATTCTATAGAAAAACACAAGAATTCTTTAGAAAGTCTCCAGAATTTTATAGCTGCTTCCGGAATTCTATAGAATCCTCTAGAATTCTCTAGAACTTCTGTAGAATTCTATAGAAAAGCTCTAGAATTCTATAGAAACACTCTAGAATTCTGTAGAAAGCTGTAGGATTTTATGGAAAGGTCTATGGAGGGTTTCGGGACACCGAGGGCCACCCCGAGTCGGGGTGGGGGGTGGGGGGTTGGCATGGTCGTGTTGGAACCGACCATACCACCAAAAATTGCTTTTCCACACCCGAAATTCCTTGTCGGACGCCGGCTTCACGTCCTTCGCGAGGCCGCCCCCTCGTGTTCATGCCATAGTTCTGCGCCGTACATTAAGCAGTTGTGCATAGTACGCTCAACATGAGAAAATTCTTAAAAATGAAGAAAAAATAGAAAGTCCCTCAAACCGATAATATCGGCGTTACACTTTAGAATGCTGACGATATCTATAACTGACGGTGTCAAAAATACATGGGGACCAGTTCTCGCATTCACCGAACAAAGCGTTCCTGGAAAGAGAAATCTGCGAGTTTCAATGAATCAGCATTGCCGTGTAAGCTGTGCGCGAAATCTGCAATAAGACGAACTTTAACTTTAACGAATAAGACAAATGCAAAAACGAAGCCAAGGTGGCGATATTGATAAAAGGATCGTGACTGTAGGAATCTCTCTCTATATTCTTCATTTGGTAGAGCAAAAACTCCTGGGGACCAGTTTTCGTTTCCCGAAAATCTTTTTTTTTTTTTGAAAAAAAACTTTAACTTTTTCACCAGAATGTGGCTCAGGATTTCTCCTCGCCCAATTTAAAAGAAGCCTGAGTAGAAATCGAGTAATTGTCTGAAGGACTCGTTGAATGTTCATAAGAAAATGTCTGGAAATCATTTGATTGGAACTCTCTAGATCATTTCTAGGCTTTAACACTATAGCCCAATAGAAATTCTATAGAACGAAACTTTCAGAATTGTATAGAAAACCTCCATAAACCTTCAGAAGACCTCTAGAATCCCTAAGTTGTTCTGTTCAGTGTACGGAAAGCGTGCATCACTCCACGCTATCGGTGTTGTGGTCATGGATGTTCCAGGACCATCCGCCAACCAAAGATCTGACCGGATTACGGCCCAGCACTGATAAAAACGATTGAATTGCTCGTTCTTCCGCAAGCTTTCTCACTCACGCTACGTTGCATAATTCCACTGCCTCTTAGAATTATATCTTACCGAGCAACAGGCCAGCTTGACTTGAATTATTATACAACAGAAAATCAACAACGGCACTAAACTTTGCTTGAGTAGATTGAATGAATAATTTCTGCTTTTTATAGTATCGCTGTATGCACTAAAGGGTATGAATAAAGATGGAAATTATGCCTTCCAAAAGTTGAATGTTAATCTCAAGGTGGGTATCTCATTTTATTTTGAAATTCAAGCTAGTCTAGCAATTATTCCGCTCAATTATGACTTCTATTTACTATAAGTGAACTCATGATGTGCGCTGCACACAAAAATCACCATCTCAGGGCGGACCATGGACGGAGTGCTATGAGCTTCCTCGAACAGTCACATTTCCTGGCCATTGTTTTGCCTTAAGTGTTGGAAGTGCCCGTGGTATTGGTGGGTACAACGTATCACTGAAATCAGCGGTTTTTTTTTTCAAGATATCATTTAGGTTTCCGCGATGGAAATGCTGTGGCGATCTATTTGTAATTTGAAAGGAGGAACAACAACTGCTGATGTTATCTTCACCATCACTATTTTCCGAAGGAAGAAGTCAGTTGTTGGTCGGAAATAAATCTTCGCATTCTACGAAAACTAAATGCAATAGGCGACTGTGTGATACTTTTCTGACGCAGCCCAGGTGCAGCTGAAGCCTTACGGTGTCAAGTGTGTTCGAGGACGTTGTGCGCGATTTTCATCGCGTCGTGTCCAATTTCTGAAAAATCTTCCGTTAGCTGACTGCATGCCTCTGACACACGCAGCCACGTTCACATTCAGTATGATCTCAGTTTTTCACGAGCAGGATTCGTCTCACAATGGAAAAATAAGAGTTGTTGCGTATTCCTAGATAGTTTTCACAGTTTGCTCTTTAGCCAGGTGCTTATTGTTTGCCTGAGCATATTGAAGTCGATTCCCCCTTTATCGAGTACCCTTAACTCGATGACTCCTAAGACCATATGCTTAACATTTCCTTCTGCCGCCTCGAAATCCCCAATTCTGACTACAGCAACGACTCCACAGAAGTCGATCGTGCTCGGCTGTGGACAATTCGTTCTTTCTGGCTTGGTTGTGTCTATACTTTTTCGCAAGGCGATGAAGTGGCGGCGGCGGCCATGACTTTCACAGGTAGTACGGGTAGCGATGGTGTCGTGTCGCGCCATCGCGCCGTGCTAATCTTCGTAAATTTGCGTATACCCCCAAATTCATATGCATAGCTCGCCTTGGCGCGAGCGTCAACGACTGCGTTTTTATGGACCTTGCCCGTCCTCATAGGTGCTAGGCCGGGACAGCAAGAAAAACAGGAAAACAATGGTCAATTTCAGTCCACAACGTTGAAAAAATCATCACACCGAGCATGCTAGCGGGAGGATGACGAAACCATCAGGCAGATAATGACCACATCTGAATGAGCTTGTTCTTTGACATGGATTTCTCTTCAGCTTTACTCTAATAACAAAACTTAACGATAACATGTGACGTGCGCCAGAATTAACAAAAGGGAACTCTTGGTTGAGGGCTGGCCACACAGAAGGGTCCAGTTTGTTCCTTGGTCGGGCGAGGGCCGCCTGGCTTCACAACAGCACGTTCTTCCTCCTCAGAGCTTGTCAAAACTCGCTGGCTCTTCCTTTGTGCGTCTAATTACACCGCCGAAGATGGTAAAGCAGCCTCCTTTTCCCGTCAACCGTAGGCCGTAATCGTAGTCTGTGTACAGCAAAACTAGAAATATTAATGCATTTTATTACTACTAGTGTTCATGAGTGGATTCTAGGAAAATAAGGCGCAACTTCATAGAGGTTAGTGAGAGTGGGTAGGCCGCAGGTCATCGGACAAGTTCCCACGTCTGTGAACCTGGATGCGTCATTGAGACTATCCAGGGTTAACGCGTTGATGCCGTGCTAAAGATGAGTAGTTTTGACACACTTAGGTAATCTCAATGATGCATGCGGCCCCGGATTGACAGGCTTTAACCACGTCAAATCAAAAACTCGACAGACCGCTGAAGTTTCGCATTCTCCAAATCATCCGAATTAGAAACAATTTTTGCCTCTTAATTCACTTTCGAAAAAGCATATTTCTTTGGGCAGTCATCCTCTGCCCGGCTTCAGTTCGACAGGTGTTCATAAATTTTCCCCTTTCCAAAACCAGAGGGTTTGTGTATAACTATTCTCTTCTTCCTTGGGCCTGTTTCCCATGGTTTCCGGTGGACTGGGGTCGGCGTTCCTCGTGCGATTGCGCTGTTTCCCTCAATCGAGCACGTCATCCACACTGAGCTTAAAGGCAAGGTCCGACCAAAACCTTGCCCATCCAGGTTTTTTGTTTCTTAGAGTCCACACAATGTGTCTAGCACGTATATCAAATTTGAGAGCTCGATGTGAGCTCTATCGCAAGATATGAGACCAAACGTCTGGAGATTACGGTAGCCGTGAGAAAACACGCTCCATTTCACAAAAGATGCCCGCGTGCACAATAGACAAAGTTGGACGATGCGCATGGATACAGACACCTTAACGAACTCTTTCTGGAACCACCCTTATTAAACGGACTGCACAGTCATTTGAAAATGGATTTTTTTCCTACGGCGCCACAATAGACAACATGTGGGCGCGCCGTATAACGTTATATGAAAGCACGGCTGCAAACCCGCAAACGGTATACCAAATCTGGTCGATGAGGACCGTTCGTTGTGGGACTTTTTCAGGGTTTTCTCTATTGTTTCCATCCAAGGCATCGCCGTGGGCGACGAATTAAATAAAAATCGGTGAGACGAAATTTTGCCCGGACCTTGCCTTTAAGTGACTGAATATCATCTTCAATCTTGTCTAGTCAAGGGGTTTTTGGTCTCGCTCTCGGTCTACGTCCTTCCACAGCGATTTCCATTGCTGACTTGGCGACTGAGCTATCGTCGCTTCCCAGTTCGTGACCAGTTCGTTACCAGCGCAGCCGTGCTTCACCCATCTTCGCAGTAATAGGTGCTACTTCGAACATTGAGCGTTCGTCTACGCACTCTGTCAAGACGTGTAATCCCATGAAGCATTCTCATCTCTATCGTGTGAAGGGTCTGCTTGTGTTTCAAGGTGGTCGGCCAGCATTTGGCTCTATACAGCACAACAGGTCGGACTGCTGTGCGATAAATCTTTGACTTCAGCTTCAACGAGACTTTCTTATTGCACATTACGCCTCCCTCCACTTGCTCCACACAGCGTTCGCTCTACAGTCAGCTCCCATTAACATGTTACCACAGGCTGAGCTACGGGATCTTAGAATAATTGAACACGCACGCTCTTGGAAGCTCCTCATTATTGATGGCGGTTGTCCCGGATGTTTGTTCTTCGCATCAGAGATACTGTTCTCTTTATGTTAAGTTTCATCCCATATCGTTCGAGTCGGTCTTTCCAAGCCTGTACCTCTCTCTGGAGCTCCTCTCTGGTGCTTGCAGCGATTACGACATCTTCTGCGTAAAGAAGCGTTCATGGCGGTTTTGACTGGAGATCGCTCGTTACTGTGTCCATTCAGCCATTGAAAAGAAACAGTGAAAGTCCAGAGCCTTGATGAACTCCCACGTGGACATCAAGCTAGCTGATGCTCCTGCGGCGGTTCTGACTGAGCTCGTGACATTCATGTAGAGAAGTAGCACCCATCTGACGTACTCTTCATATATAATAATTTTACTAGGAAATATAAAATCCCTACTGTAGTTATGAACACCTGCATAACTCCATTTCTACACATTCTATCCACTTTCAACCCATTTCTTCGGATAGTCCTGGCTTGTTTTTCGAGAATTTAAGTGATCCGAATACTGAAGGCTTGGAAAAAAGGGGTGCCTAACTAGAGAAAAAATCTGTTGATAATTCTTTATACAGTATTCCTTCGAGCATATAGAAAATATTTCTCACCACAGCATGGATTTTGTTGAGAGCTCGCTCTTTCGTGGAGAGCTCGCTCACACGAACACGTTTCAGGCATAACAACGGAGGAAGCCTGCCATACTGTCTTTCTAAGTAAAGTCTTTGTAAGCCAAGTTCTCAGTGGTATCTACGTTTTTTCACTACATACTTCTCGAAGGAGTGCACTATTGAACAGTGAAAACTCAAAATTGGGGAAAGCCAAGTTTTTTTTTTTTGCCAAAAACACCTCCGCGGTCAAAACGTGTGGTCAAGTAATATCAGTGGGAAGGTTGTGCCTTCGAGAATGGTGCCTGTGCTTCATCTCAAGAGTTGCTCATAACGGATAACCCACTGACTCCGGACCACATACAAACTAGTTTCAACCTCATTTATATCTGTGCTCACTGATGTGCGCCGTACCAGTTGCGAGCTAGTTATTCTTTTTCACCATGGAAAAATTCCAAAATTTGCGGCTTTCCACCCTAATTTTATTATTTTTTCATTGAATAGACAGTTTTGAATTTGTGAGAGGTGATCAGTGATGTTCTAGAGTAAACAAAGCACCTTAGCAACGTTTGCTTTCTTTCTGTTCCCAGTTTCAAAACGTTTCAAAGAAGCGAAACATCACATTTTTGCGATTTGTGACCTAAAGATTTACTTCTTTGAAACTGACTCCTAGTGAAGAGGACTTTATTGTAACCTTATTTTGTAATTTTGTGTACTTTGTGGTATTCTGGGCAAGTTCAGCTGATCTACTTCCTGCGATTAGTGCTAAGTTATAGTGCTGAAAAACGAAAACTAGAGTCAGAACAAGGACCTAACCAATCTTCCAAACGAAGCTTTGGTTCATTCGATATCATGCTACTTTATTTACTTACTCTTACGCGTTTCTATTCTCCTTATTCATCCTGTTTCATGAAAATCTTTCAGCATACATTCCTACCTTGTGAGTCTTGCGAATGGTACTCTACTATTAAACTAGTTGAGTGTTATAGTTAATGGTATTCTCTTCTACATCCCGTTTTGCAGGTTAGTTTCCTTTCATTTTTCACATAAGGGCAATTTATACTGGATGCGTGCGACTGATGCGCGTGCGTCTATATGGTGAAGAATAGGAACTAGTCGCACCGCAGTCGCAGCTCAATCGCACGCATTTACGGCCTCGCGATGGCCGCGCTTTCTTTTCATTGAGAATTTCATGCCGCGTTGACCGGTCTTCATCGAAAAACAAATGGATGCGTGTGCCTGATAGTCGCATCTGGTATAAATTGCCCTATTATACTTTCGGTGTGCCCGCTTCCTCCTACCGATGAGTGCGAAGCGGGAGAGGGGGGACCTATATTTTTTGTTCGGCTTTCATACAAGGGTTTGAGTGCGAAGCAGAAGTTGGAGCAATGCGGGAGAAAAGCAACTTATGTTGGTGGTTCAGCTGCCTGCATATGGTGGCGGCCAATAAGACACGATTAGAGGCACCGTTGAAGGCGGAATCTTCTACTGTAACTCACCTCTTAATTGAGATATTCAAACGAAATTTGAGGTTATGATGGGAACGAAAGTACTCTTTCTCCATGCTACGTAACGTCACCATTAACTACCTTCAAACGAAGCTTTCGTGTTACAAATTTTTGATACTGCTACTGATCATATCGTATTTCTGTTTTTGATTGCAAAGATTCTTCTCTGATTGCGGCACAGGCTTGTAGAACTGAAGCCTCATCCACGGGAGTCTCCGTTGCGGGGAAACTTAGCGCTGTGAAAGGGAACTTGCTAACCCGGGGTAAGGCTAGCTGCGATGATAGCGATTTAGAAAATGATCTACAAGTAAACATCAATATACGTATAGTTGTGCTTATTATCCCTAAATCTCATGTCTAAATTATTGTGGTCTTGATGATCCGCGATCATTGCCGAGGCCTATGACAGCGTATTTCGCAGCGACAGTGTCGTCGTTACCGCTTTGCCTCAACTGTTTTTGTGTTTTATTTTATTCTCTTGTTTTTCATTGGTTCATTGTATTTTCATGTCATTCTTACGTATTTTTATATTTATCTACTCAATACTTAATCTGACGTTTTCTGGACCTACTCAGGCACAGGTACATTGAATTCCTTGCTTCATGTACTAGGTTCGTGCAATGGTTTTGTAGTGTTTTTTAAACAAAATTCCATGATTTTCTTGAGGTGCAGCTTTACATATAGGTATTATAATGCCCTTGTAGAGAAAGCTCCACCCTTCTTTGCTTCATATTCGAAAGGTGGAGCTGAGGAACATCGAAAAATGACCATGAACCATGTTTTTACTCTCCCATTGGTTTGCGTGCGGTTTTTCTAGTGAAACCACGAACGATTCGATTTGAAACAGCCCCTAGAAATTTGAAATTGAAGCCACTATCTATTCCGCTTAAATTTTATTTATTTTTTATACTCCTATTATATACTTTGGAATAATCGAAAATTTTCTCGAATGATCGAATTTCGAATTTATTCGATTTTTAATTTTTTCGAATAATCGAATTTCGAACATATTCGATTTTTCACTTTTATCGAATAATCGAATTTCGAATTTATTCGATTTTTCCATTTTTTCGAATAATCGAATTTCGAATATATTCGATTCTTCACTTTTATCGAATAATCGAATTTCGAAGTTATTCGATTTTTCCATTTTTTCGATTAATCGAATTTCCAATTTATTCGATTTTTCCATTTTTTCGAATAATTCAATTTCGAATTTATTCGATTTTTCCATTTTTTCGAATAATCGATTTTCGAATTTATTCGATTTTCCCATTTTCTCGGATAATCGAATTTCGAATTTATTCGATTTTTCCATTTTCTCGAATAATCGAATTTCGAATTTATTCGATTTTTCCATTTTTTCGAATAATCGAATTTCGAATTTATTCTATTTTTCCATTTTCTCGAATAATCGAATTTCGAATTTATTCGATTTTTCCATTTTCTCGAATAATCGAATTTCGAATTTATTCGATTTTTCCATTTTCTCGAATAATCGAATTTCGAATTTATTCGATTTTTCCATTTTTTCGAATTTATTCGAATTTTCATTTTTTCGAATAATCGAATTTCGAATATATTCGATTCGTCATTAATTTCGAATTTTCGAATTTATTCGGTTT
>JARK01001543.1:282719-310792 GCA_000688135.1 Ancylostoma ceylanicum
TTTGCGCCAAGTATTGATTTATCGATTTTATTGATTTTTCGCAATTTTTGCCCACGGGTCGGTGAGGACATTTCTACTGGGGTTATCGAATACGCTGAGTACGAGCATGACAACCGTTTTGCGCCACGTATTGATTTATCGATTTTATTGATTTTTCGCAATTTTTGCCCAAGGGTCGGTGAGGACATGTCTACTGGGGTTATCGAATAGTTGAGTTCGAGTGATTGTATTAGTATCAATAACTATCCGCATCAGTGTGAAAAGCCGGGGGTAGAAAACTCCCGAGCGAAGCCGGGTATACCGTCTAGTAATCGAATAAATTTGAAATTTGATTTCGTTTTCATCCGATTACTTGAGCTGTTTGACTATTTCGGAAAGCGGGGAGTCTCCGANGTTGAGTTCGAGTGATTGTATTAGTATCAATAACTATCCGCATCAGTGTGAAAAGCCGGGGGTAGAAAACTCCCGAGCGAAGCCGGGTATACCGTCTAGTATTCGAATAAATTTGAAATTTGATTTCGTTTTCATCCGATTACTTGAGCTGTTTGACTATTTCGGAAAGCGGGGAGTCTCCGATGACCTTAGAATTTGAAGTCATGGTGGTGAAGATTTCTTCTACTGCGATAGACGCTCTGCAAGTGTTTGAGTTCAATCATGATATTCTCAAAACTCAAAGATACGAAGAAATATGCCGGCTGAATCGGTGATCTAGGGATTCTAGCTGCAATATGGCACCAAATCTTAACGGCAGGGTCTCATCAAGATGGCCTTCATGTGTCTGTTGCTTGAAAAGTTCCATACGATGACAGCGACCTCAAAGCTTTTCACTTCATTAGTCGTTCTCGGGGCTTATATAGGAAATCACAACAGCAACACCTCCTTGTTGTCGCATGGAGGTCCTTTTTGACAAGTCTTGCTGTGGTGGATGATGGGGCTTGCCTTACGCAGAGCAGAGCAGAAAATGATACTGCAATCCCATAGCATTTTTCTTTGGCAGTCATTTTTCTTTCTTTCTTCGGGGTTGAGCTTGAGGTGCACTATCAGTGTGGAATTGCGTGATTAACGAATGAGTAACATTATGAGGAGCCTGAAAAATCAAATACACTGCTGATCATTCGTCCTCTGCGGACCATCCACTATTACAGAGAAAAGCCTGGCAGCTTGGAAAGCAGAAATGTGCGTACACAAAACTCCCTAGAATATTCGAAATTATTCGATTATTCGAGAGAAAGCCAAATCGATTTTTGAATAAATTCGAAATTAGACTCATTTCGAAGATTCGAATTTCGAATAAATTCGAAAATAGGCTTTTTTCGAATATTCGAATTTCGAATAAATTCGAAAATGGACTTTTTTCAAATAGTCGAATATCGAATAAATTCGAAAATGGACTTTTTTCGAATAGTCGAATATCGAATAAATTCGAATTCGAATGTTTATTCGAATTTTTTATTCGAATACGTTATTCGGTCCAAAGTATACTCCTATTTCTTCCTCATTCTGCCCTTTCGTTTTCATCTACATCTATGTATCTCCAAGTGAATGCAGAATCGTATCTACCCGCTTTTGTTGGTTTTTTTTTTCAAAGGTGAATCGAAATGTAATCTGTTCACTAAAATTCGTCTCAAACTGCATCACGGATAAGAACTTGATAACAACGCAGCTTAGAAGCGGAATATCACTTGCTTATGCGGTAGAGAATGCTAACCAAACTTGCAGCTCAACGTTTGCCCAAGTGATTCAGTTCTTGAGGTACGTGTCTGAGAGTTATGAGCTGAAAATCGGTGACGTCAGCACATTTCTGAAAATACTGGTGAAAGCATTGATCAGAGGATCTGTTCAATATCGGTTTCAATTAAGATAACATACGGTGTGGTGGGAGGATCTCTTGTTTCACAGTAGCACAAGATCACACTTTGCACTCCAGACGTTCTGAGAAAAGACGCAAGTAGAGTATGCGACTCTCCTTTGTTCCCCACTCAGTGGACTGTTCTCCTACAGATTAGTCCATGTCCAGGCGTGGGACCCATCCTTGGGACGAAGACTAGGCAGTGAAAATACTTTAGTTCAGAACACTCTCGCAGATTGTGCTGGGTCCAAAATGATTGGCTTCAGACCTAATGGAACTAAAACTTGATTGAAAGAATGATGGCGAAGATGTGCTGACTCAAAGAAGAACTGAATCGTCAATAAAAGTTTAGTTCTAGCCGAGTTACGGTAGTTTGAAGTCGACTGTCAAAATCCGACATCGACTTTACAAACACCTAATACAGTGTGTATCATAAATATACGGGCACCCCAAAAATGGCGATATCTGCTTTCACTCACATTCCTGGCAAAAGCCACTGCAACCAGTGAATTCGGCGTCCCCGAGAACCCTATATGACCGTCATTCAGTTCCAAAAATGGAAAAATTAAAAGTAGCCCGTATTCAATCCCATATTGCAGTGTATCATAATTATACGGGCACCCTCAGTAAAAAATAAATAAAATCATCTACTCATCCGGAATCTCCTGTCCCAAATTCGCAACAAGTGATGATAAGCACTCCTCAGTTAGGTCTCCAGTGTGGCAAAGATCGGAGCCTTCTGAGGCGGAACAGGTGCAGATAAGGGCTCGTCACTTTGCAAACTTCAGCAACCGCAGGATAACCAAGCGTATTGGTCGGGATTCAAGTAGCATCGTCGCCCTCATCAAAGATTTTAATGCCCACGGTCACAGTAGGAGCCCTGGCAGGTAGGAAAAGCCATAGCAGTCACATTGTTGTCCAGAAACCATGCCGTCTTCGAACGACCGTCGTGGATGACCGCGTTTTTCTGCTAGAAAATGAACAGAATTCCATTGTGTTGGTTCTGGAAGAACGAGAGCTGGACGCGAAACACTTCAATGTAATCGGATCAGTTTACTCGAGGTAAAATAAAGGCGATGTCGAGTCCACCTTGCGGACAGGAGCGGCTCCACACCATGACTGTGTCACCTCCGAAATACCGCCTGCTGAAGAACTGCGGCTCGTTGCGGAGATCCCTCCAATTTCCATCAGACTATCCAAGTTGAACTTATTTAAGTCAAAGGACATCACCTGGACACGAATTCCAGTCTTCGTGAGTCTCAGAAAAACTATGCGTACCTTTCATCAGTCTGTCGCCATGTTCTTCCTGGCAAACCGCAGCCGTGCAACCTTCTGGGACCTCGTGAGCCTATGGGCATGTCGAAGGAGAAAGCGGACAATCTTGCCGTTCTATTTTATCCTTCTCTATATCGTCGTTCTAGAGATAGGAGTCGATAATTGGCTCGAACCCAGATGCTGTGCACCATGGTGCTCAAAACCGTCAGTCGTACTCGACGCTCATCTTGTGATGACAGCTTCCCTGACCGTGTAGATCTCTCATACAGACCGTAGGAGTCATGGATTTTTACCAAGGCGTCGACTGCAGTCGAATTCTGGTCAATATGCGTGGCGATCCTGCGGTTGCTGAAGTTTGCAAAGTGACGAGCCCTTATCTGCACCTGTTCCGCCTCAGAAGGCTCCGATCTTTGCCACACTGGAGACCTAACTGAGGAGTGCTTATCATCACTTGTTGCGAATTTGGGACAGGAGATTCCGGATGAGTAGATGATTTTATTTATTTTTTACTGAGGGTGCCCGTATAATTATGATACACTGCAATATGGGATTGAATACGGGCTACTTTTAATTTTTCCATTTTTGGAACTGAATGACGGTCATATAGGGTTTTCGGGCACGCCGAATTCACTGGTCGCAGTGGCTTTTGTCAGTAATATGAGTGAAAGCAGATATCGCCATTTGTGGGGTGCCCGTATATTTATGATACACTCTGTATTTGTCTGTACTTATTATAGGAATTGTCAGAAGTATAGTGTGAGGCTTGGGGACAAACGAGCAATGCAACGTTTCACAGTTAGTAAAATGCATGGGTGTCAGTGGATGACTTGCATTCTCCAACCTACTATTGTATTCTCAGAGTGCAAAATATTGAAATCGCGCTTTCTGGACATTTTCAATTAATTCACGGCTATAACTGCAGCGGAAATTTTGTACCAATACACAGAACCACTGACTTTGCTCTACAAACATTTCGCCATTTTTTTTTATTTGTAACATCTTGTCCAAATAAAATTATGTTTTTGAGGAAATTAACACCTTCTTTCACATCAGCCTTACGTGTAATTGGCTCTCCTTTGCGTCCTTGAGCACCCCCTGGAGCGAAAAAATGTGGGAGCAGTTGAGATGTGAAGATCCCCAGAGATAAAATGAGCAAGGATGAACAGGTTCTAGCACCTGTACTGTTGTTGTTCTTATTTATCTGCAAGTTGCTTCTTAACGGCTGCTGATTGAGGTGCTCTTGTTTTGGGTCTGTTCGTTGTTATTCTCCTCCCGTTGTAGTGTTGTTTATGTTTTAAGCTCGACGATGGCCTTATAACGTCGGGAACGCAATTAGTAAAGCTGCTTAAGACATCCGAAGAAATTGAACAAATCCTGTACAAATGGATTCGTAATTCCATAAGTATCGTGTGTTAGTACGAACTATTAGGTCGTCAAGCATGAAATGTCTGATTTTGAATGAGACAGTTCCGAGTAATGTTTCTCCAACAAGATGAGGTACGAGCAATCCAAATATGCCCCTATGCTACCGGCACAGCCTTGCCATCTTACCGGTAGCATGGTTGCGCCAACGGCTTGGAAGCCAGGGAAGCAGGCGGCAATAACGTGGCGAAGGGGATTTCCAACATGATGTTGAAAGTGGAAAATTTTCTCTACCAAGAAGTGGACCAATACTTGGGAGGAGTTGTGATCAAGTAGAGCAAGGTTTGGCCAGTGCAACGAATGGCAGGTGAACTCCTCTCCTTGCTCCCCTGGTTTACGCAGCGCAGTTTTGCAAAAAATGGTCAAAAAATGGCATCAATTTTCGGGGATCAAACTGTGAAAAATTCGTTCATCGAGCCACTTTACCTTGTCGTATTGCCTTGAACACCTGAATAATATAAGGTTACCACCGCCAAACCTTGCTGCATATACAGGTGCAGTTTGACTCCTATTCGCTCAAGCCAGAGCTTCCAACGCATCGTAATCCAGGTTCATCACAACGCTCACTTTGCAGGTTTATATCACTAGGAAGAAATTTCTCAAGACATCGATGTCCCGTTCCTTTATTATCCACTCCCTTTCCAAACATTTCTAGGGTATTTCGAGTTGTCCTCACTTTGCAGGCTCCGCGATGGAACCCATATTCCGAAATGATACGATTTTTTGTCTTCGAGTAGTTTCACAAAAGTTCCTCCCTAACAAAAATTTTTAAGTTCGTCAGAAATTAAATAGGTGATTTTGAGAGAGGGAGAATTTATCTTCATAATGGAAAGAAAGATGAGAGTGGACCTAAAGAAACCCCGAAGATACCAGCTGTCAAACTGACCTCTCAAAAATCAGACATTTCCATACTTACGACCTAATAGTTTTTTTTTTCTTTTGCCTTTATTCAAACTCCTCCTGGAAAGCACTGGCCCCGGGAATATTCATGCTCTCGGTAGATGTTGGGAATGAACTCCTCATATCATAGTAATATAATACTAGACTGAAATTTCAGGAAAGTTTGAAAGACGTGTCTAAGGGCGTCCCAACAGTGATTTTTAGTTAAGAGGAGCACTGTATTCGTACTGGACGTGAAACCGTTATCTGACTCCTTGACAAGCGTGCTTTCCTTTAAGCCTCATCTTATGAGGTTGTTCTTTCGCAAGATGTGGAGCATCCGCGTCCTTACAGAACCACTGGAAAACCGTGCTATTGTCGTTACGCTATTTTCTGTTTTTTTTTTTGCTAGAATTTCAGCTTCAAAGAAGTTGTTTCTTTCTTGGTGTGTTTCGATCGCCCTTTTGATGTAGAGAAGCAGTCCACAGAGAATTTATCACTTTTGTTCTCGGTCTTTTTTTTCACAAACACCCTGTCGTACTGTAATTGTTCTGTAAAAAAAAAAAACAAAAAAAAGGTGGCAGTAGAAGGACTAGCCAGCAGAACCTACAATTTATCCGGATTACTTCGGTGATCACGATAGAAGCGACGTGTGTTGCATGACAATCCATGTAGAAAACTGTGCTTCAAAAAAACTTTTTTTCGTCGCTTGAACTGCTGCTTCTGATCTCCAGGAAACAAGCATTACGACAGTTTTGAATGAAGAAGTAGTCGTTGACGATATTCCTAGATGTTCGGATAGATTTTGACCTGTTCCCATAGTCTCTTGGTGCAGTTGTTCCATTTACCTCGAATTGCTCTCTTTTGTGCTAGCATCAGTACGAAAAAAGCAATCGAAAGAAAGAAAAAAACAAAAAGAAAACAGTATTTGCAAAGCGACGAAGACAAACAAAAAATCATGTTTTTGCATTGTTATTTGAAGAATCCTCATATTTTCAGATGGAAGAGCAGAAGTACACTTGTGAATGTTGTGATTCATGGATGTACACGCACATCCAAAGTGGTTATGATCGCTCCTCCGCCGCGCATACCACACAGCATCCTATTGACTACAAGATTCACTTCCTAGAAATTCATCTTTCTTCAAAATAGATATGTCAAGTAGGGCTGGCGGCGTCTAGGGTAGATACAGTCGAAGTCCGAGTCCTCTATTGATCTTCGTGGGATCGTCCTCGCTCCAGTCCGGCGGTGGGTGGCAGATCCGGAAAAGACTGCCGGATCGTTCCAGGCGCCCTTTTTATAACCAGGCGGCGGTCCTGGATCTGGCGAGAAGGAGCGAGTTGACGGGAGGGAGGTCTACAGTCAACGGTGTGAGATCAATCACAAAAAGAACGATACTGCGAACAGTAAGCGATTGATAGGAATGGAACTACGACTGCACATGCTAGAAATGGTGTTCCACATCACAGATACTCCCTAGGAAGTCAACATAATCTTATAGAACACCGTATGTGAATTCAATTCGTACAAGAAAAACGACTCACATCAGGAGTGAAAACCTCTGTGATTGCTGTTTTGGAACCGACACACAGCATAATCGGTAGCTCGTGGAAAAATTTTTCGACCATCTCGGAAAATTTCAGAAGTCCCTAATGCCTCAGAAATGAGAATATAGTGAGAAACTGCTTTTGAGAAGTCTCACTGGTGAAGCAGCAAGAACAAGAGGGTCTGCTACAGTAGCCTAGTTAGGGGATGTAGTTTTACCTCATGGATATAAGTAAAATAAGCCTTGTCATGAAGTATTATATAAGCAAAACGGCCAAAGCGGCCAAATAGAACTTGCTGGATACTGTATATGCCAAATCATATGGGCTTTCACGAAGTTTCACGAAAGCCCAAAAGGGGAGAAGATCAGGAAATCAGATCCGCCAGCAGATGAGATAAGCGCTTAAGAAGAAGAGAAAGCGCAACAAACATCTACGTGAGTACTAATGTTTGATGTTTCCGAGCTATGATGGTTCACGATCTATGCTCAGTTATGGAGAACGACAATTTTTTCAAACCGTGCACTTTGCTGTATCGACCCGTATCTAATGATACTGTTGCTGTATCGACTCATAATTAATGATACCGTATTCCCCTTCAAAATTCTAAAAGAAGAGTCGAGATTAAAGGCAAGTAAATACTGGGTGTTTGATTCCAGTCCAGCATGCACAGATGTGTGGTCTCTGCGATGTGATTAGATATTCAGGAATCATTCCAGCATTCTTTCATTATTTCTCCGCGGCGCAAGGAGATTACAAGGATTTTGTCTCTTCTAATTTGCTCTATCACCTCTCTCTCCTTTTCATAGCTCTTCATAGCTCTGTCGAATGGCCTGTTGCTCATCTACCCCTCCAGTCTCAGTTGATCAGATTCATTTATTAGAGAAGCTAGAGACAGCATCTGCTCCTCCACGAGGTGCCACTGAAAACACTGTTAGGTGAGGCCAGCTGATCGAGAACGATTGCAATTACGGCGACAGACCATATGGCAAGCCGGTCCACACTGTCGCAACATAAATGAGTGGAGTTGTCAAAGTATTATACATGAACAATGCTAGCACGTTCTTCGGAAACGACGCTCAGCTACGCTGCCCGGTAGATGTGTCAAAAGTGCGAGGGTTACAGGGGCGGTGCCGGCTAAACAGGCTAGTCCCAAAGATTTGTATTGCTTCACTGAATATGGGTACGATGACAGGACGCTCGCCTGAGTTGGCTTTTTTATTTGAACGCAGACGTATTGACATCTGCGCCGTACAGTAAAATAAGTGGAGCGGTGTGGAATCCAAAGAGATTGCTATGTTCCGTGATGCTCGTACAACGCTATGATGAAAGGTTGATGAAGATCATGATCGATTTTGCTTCAGAAAGATCCACTTTTTCTAGCATGTGCTCCACAGTGCGGGCTCTCTGTACAATCAGGGATGCTTTCTGGACTCCACTCGATGAGCAGACGGCCGCCGTTCCCAACGAGCATTTCTCAGTGAACGGTGATTTAAAGGCAGCACCAGCCGAAATCCTCGACTCGGAGCTGAGGTGCAATTCGTAAAATAGAGAGTGAGCACATCACAAATGTGAAAAGAACACAAGGAATGATGACCTACCTGCAGAGAAACAAGGATCGTTGTCGCGGCCACGCCGGGTTTTCAACGGGACCACACGCCGGTTAACGTTATCGCAGCGGGTGGTCTGCCGCGGTGGATGCGTGGAATTCGTACCATTCACAGGGTTTCGTGGCGGGACGCGCGCACACCCTACAGCGGAGCACTCGTCCGCGCCTTCGACAAGTGGGAAAGAGCGCCTTCATTTCTTGCGTTTGTTGTGTTTTTCACGCAGTTTCATCCCTGCCTATGAGTTTGCCGTCTCGAAAAACCCCGAAATTCGGGGAAACCTTCAACGCAAGGATTTCCGTAGGTGCTGCCTTTAAATAGGCACGTTGGTACAGAAAATAACGACACTGTGCACATGTCTGTTTTGATATCGGCGAGCGAAATGCTGATGGAGAACGAGTCCTTGATCACGCAGTAAATAAGAAGTCGCAAGTATCTAGCTTATGCTGATATATAGCGTTGATAGAACGTGACACGTTATGAGAAAGGTCGTCCGCCCAATACATGAGCGGCACTAAGCTTCACGAAACCCGGCTGGAGGAGAGTTGATAGTGGGATGGATGTGGGCGGACACTGACAAGGAGAAGATGCGAGCAAAGAAGAGATGCTATCACACTTTTCTTGCTGACAAGTCGTCACCAACCAACTGGCAGTTGTGTCGAATCGCGAATAGTGGAACAAATAAGGCAGTAGGCGAAGCAGCAGAGGTATCCCATTTCGGAAAATTATGCGAAAGGCTTGATATGCGGGGAGGCGAGCGGGGCCTCTACAACCTGGCTCGAATACAATACTGCCAGACTCAGGATATCATTATCCTAAAGGTGAACGATGACGAGGGAAGCCTTGCCACCGGCAAGAAGAAGGCAGCTGAGCGATGTAAGCGCCAGTTTGAGAGCATCTATGGAGAGGAATTTCCGCGTCCGTCAGCCCTACACGCGGAACATTAGAGCTCATCTTGTAATTGAGGTAGAGGCAGCATTGAAAGCCATGAAGCCCGGAAAGGCGACAAACCGGATGACGTGAAAGCGGAGCTATAGCTATCGCTGGAATTCCGCCGTATTGTGACTGAAGCACAGCACAACTGTACCGATCTGTAAGAAGAAGGGGAGCCCGGCAGAGTGTTGTAATCACCTTTCTTTCAACTCCTCTTGCACACGATGAAGATTTTCGATCATATCGTTGACAGGAGGGTAAGATAAGAGAGCTATCGCCGAACCAGTGTGGCTTTGTGAAGAACTGTGGTACTACTAATGCAATCCATGCTGGAGCACTGTTAGTGGAGGATCACCTTGAGAAAAATGCTTCTCTTCACGTGGCTTTCCTTGATCTAGAAAAGGCACTCGATCGTGTCTGTCTCAAATGACGTTATCTGGTCTCCGCTGCGCCTTCACGTTTCTGAAGGGCTTGTAGCTTGGATAAAGTTTTTCTACGCGGAAACACGAAGTCAGGTTCGGACGCTATATTGCGCTTCGAATGAATTCCGCGCAACAGTTGATGTGCATCAAGGCTCAGCGCTATCGCCACTCCTGTTTGTCCTCGTCATGAATGCTATTACGAAAGGCATTAGAAATGCCTGTTCCGTGGACGCTCGTGTATGCGGACTTCTTTATGTTAGCTGCGGAAACGGAGGCTGAGCTTGAACAACGAGTACAAACATGACACGTTTGTTGGGGAGCTTTAGTCTAATGCTCAATTTCAAGAAAACGGAGTGCTGGACGGTGAATGTTAGCGAACAGAGTACGGTACTTAAAACAGTGACGAATTGCTAAGAAGGTGCAGACTGGATGAAATGAATTCCTCGCTACATCGGGCGTACTCTGTGACAGAAAGATCAGCGACATCCTCAATGGCCGGCTACATAGGAAATCGAGCGTTGATAAGGAGGGATGGAGGCAAGGATGCTGCTGTGAGCGTCAAGCATTACGAGACTTGACCACGTTCGTTACGAAGACTTAGGAGAGCGGCGCGGTGTTGTACTCATCCAGGAAAATGCGCGAACAAGGCTTACACTGGTATAGTCATGTGCTATGCGCCGCAGACCAATATGTTGAGAAGATCGCTAACGAGTTCGTGGTCCCAGGAAAGAGGTCGAGAGAAAGGCCGAGGCAGCGCTGCGCAGACATGCTGCATAACGACCTGAGGGATCTACACCTCGATCAAGCACACCATCGAAACGCATGGCGATTGCGATCTAGAAGAGAAGGCCTGCAGCAGAACAAGTAAAACAGAACAGACCTAGGAGAAGCAAACAGAACAAAAAAAACAAAATTTGTTTGGGCTTGAAGATGCAGCATGTGACGCAGAGAAAATACAAAACCAATGTATGAAATGGAAGCGTATAGATCAGCAAATGTTGCCTTGATCTCTGTCCCTGAGCATCGCTTCTGATATAATAGAAAGAAGAAGAGAGAAGGGAGAGAACATATGAGAAAAAGATGAAAATCTCACGCAGTCGTAGTTATGACAAGTAGACAGTGCTATGCATATACGGCTCTTGATCCCACTGTGAGCGGTGGAAGTCTCTGTGGGTGGTACACTTTCATTTTAACGTCCTAGAAAAATACATAAATAAGGAGGATTCATCGAAATGGTTGCCTGTAAGACCTTGCATTGCATCCGTTTAACGGGTTTCAGTTGAGTTTATCAGCCCGCATTCAACTCACACATTGTGCTAAAGTGGCTTCAATCATGGCAAAAGCGTTGATGTCCTGTATTACGATCTTACTCTGATGTAAAGAATAAGATCGAAATACAAAACGTCAACACTTCAGCAAAATTTCCACATTTGTGTTTTTTTTTTCGAAGATTGTGCTCGCCTGTACATTATTGGGAAGGAAATTCTACTTGGCAATGCAATTACCCGGGAAGTAGGTGATAAACTCGTCAGTCGACGCAAAAATCTGAAAAAAAGTGTTGACGAGACAGATTTCTGTTGCTTGGTGGAAGGCGTATTTGCCGGTACATTTTGCTAGATAACACGATCATTTCATTTCTTCGGTGGTTTAATCGTTGACACCGCTGTTGTTAAGGTACCGGAATTGGAGGATCACTGTCATGGCACGTTTCTCGGCGGCATCAAAATTTCTTGTGTGATCGATAGGCGTTTTGTTTTACAAAACATTGGACGGGAATTTTTGTATGTCATTAGAATTGACCTCTAGACTCCAGTGTATTAAAGCGTCTGGTACTGTTAGCAACATCAGTCTGCCGAACAAGCTTGAGAGCATGGGTTTGCATTGATATGGTTTCATTCTTATCTTCACCAAAAAAATGATGCGCTTACATATAGTTTCTTTCTATTTCGCGAATGTTGTCCCAGGGTGTCGCAAGGGAGATACTTCTGTCTGTTCTTTTTCTTACAATTAGGAATATAATTACGAACTTCTTTTATAATCTATATCCCTACCGCCGCGTTCGACTTTCACTAGATCTAGACTTGCTGCGAAATGGTGGAGAAAGCATCACTTAAGAGTCACTGCCGTATGGGTTTGCGCCGGCAAGTTACAAAAGGCAAGTTAAAAAATTGCGAAAATGTCTGCCCTTAGCCGCTTGACTGATCGCTTGAGGAAGTCTAGGAAGAGTGGATATCGGTGGTTTAGAGATTATATCATTTCTAATGTCAATCGTGGAAATCAACAAAGAAGAGGAGGTGGGAAGCAGTGGCTTCGACGCCCATGGGGAACCGCTGTTGCACCAGTTGAGAGGTGGAGGTCCTATATCAAATGTAAACTACAGAATGCTTGGCCCAATTAGTTGAGAACTATAATTAATGTACGATAAACAGTACAGGTTAGCAAAAAATCTCTCTCGTTATTTTCGAACAATCATCAGCATACAGTACACCTAGTGATGGATTGGAAAACGCGCTGGATCGTTAGTTGGCAGCAATGAACTACATATTTACGATAAGTAGTGCAGATTAGCGAAAATTCCCTCTCGTTATTTCGGAACATCCATCCAGATATCGTACGCGTAGTGGATTATAGAAAGTTTTCTCGTTGGGTGCCAGCAGTAAAGAATTCACGCCAATCAATTCAAATTAGCAGGAAATTCTGCTTCGTTATCCAAAAACAATGAAGAATATGTGTGCGGTTTATTGGCCATTTTCTTACATATATCGCTGATATCAATGAAATCAATACATTGGGCTGGTTCAGAATCTAATACATCTCAGAGTCAAAATGACATAAGACACTGCCTCTAAGAATTCTTCACCCTAAGACTGGTCCCTCTTGAAATCCTGGTTCTATCGTTGTTTTGGAACTTTTCTCCCTCAAGCAGCTACGGCATCAATAAGGAACAAGTGCTAGTCTGATGGTACTATATGTACATATGCAGCTATACCCTACACACCAAAAGTGTTCGGCACTCCTTGGCAGGTGAGACCTATTGGTCAGTTGAAACGAGTTCCAGATGTCAAATGATGAGAAGCTTCAGTTTTGTGGTAGAGCACGGTCAAATCAATTAAACAAGAAAAGTTATCTATTCAAGAAGCAAATGGAAGCGTACTTCCGTGAAAGAATAGAATGACATGGACAATTTTGCAGCTTGATAACGAGTGCAGTGATAACAAAAAGAGGTATCAGGGATGAACGATGGTATTAATTGACGTGTCAGTCGTCGGCGTTTTTCCCCACAGTCGTCGTCCTTCTCTCCTTCCTCGATTTCGACTCCTCTCACCTTCTTAGCTTTTCCCGCCCAATCGGTGATGGGCTTGTGCTGAAAATATTGAACGATTACCATGTCATTTTTTGGTTCAGCTATTCCTCTACATTCTTATATCTCTCGCATACTTTAGTTCAGAAGCAGTTCGTAAACCCAACGATTGTTGACGTGGCTGGTTATCTTACAGACTACCCAATGTTAAGAGATGTGCGACGTGGGAACTTGTTTGCTAACCGCCAGATTAGCAAACCAACTTCCACGATCACGACTTGTCGCTCTGCATGCTTGGACATTTGTAAAGCACTATGCTCAGAAGTAAAACTTGTTTTGCGTTCAACTCCATCCTCTCACGGTAATGTCAGTTATGCTGATGTCAGCAATTATTATAGTTTCCTCTCAGATACTGTATTCCCCGAGAGAAGCGGTGCTTCTGATTTCATCTGGAAGGTCACCGATCAACACTTTACCGCAAATTTCTCCTCGTATGGAACATTTGTTATAGAAAGTGTGTTTTGCAATTTCAATGCACCCTTCCAAAAGAAGCTTGCGATGACAAGCAAATATCCATCGAATCATTGCAACGCACGCGCATGCACAACTCCGCTAGAAGCCTTAGACATTGCTCATGCTTGCTACACGGAAAACTTGAAACGTCCATGCACAGTACTAACTGTGAGAGAGAAGATGCCAACCTCTATGGGTATAGGGTACAAGAGTAGCGGCACCAGAGGATTAGAGGATAGGATGAACAGAGAGAGAGAGGGAGATGAAGAGAGAAATATATAGAAAGACAAAGAGAAATGTGAAAGAGAGGAAGGATTGGGAGAAAACGCGAGATGAAACAGAAAAGAACAAAACAGTGGCACCGATAATGCACGGTAATGTTGCGAACTGCGCAAAATTTTTAAAGCAGAAGAAAACAATCAACAAGGAGAAAATACAAGGTCGAAACAAAGATGAGAAAGAATAGGTGCAAAACTGAGAAATAAACAAAATAAGGCAGCAATTGGCACTCAAATCTTCGCATATTCAACCAGAAAAAAACTCACCTCCAGTTACAAGTAATTCGGCGGGTTGTTCAATAATCCTACGGTGCCAGTCCTGTGTCCTACAATCGAGATATCGAACAGTTTCATGCATAGGGCCGCCTCCAAAAGCCGCATTAACCCTCCGTGTTGGTGACTCGCTCCCTCATTCGCCAGGCGAAGATCGTGGCTACCAGTACAACGGAAGAGAGGTGGACCTAGCTCACTTAGTTTCGGACATATCAACTGGGAATAGAGCATGCAAAAGGAAACATAGAACTAGCTAAGGAAAAATGAATACGAATGGAACAAGAGAAGAGACAACATTCATTACAATACACAAAAGATCAAAAAAATACCACTTCGGGAAAAGAGGACGAAAGAAATTTCGAACACGATGCGACGATGTCACGAGCAATCCTTTAAGAAATCCTTGAATAAGCCGTGGTGCGCCATTTTCGGCAGTTCAAGTTTTTAGCAACATTCCCCACATGTCTGTGGTAACTAATCAGCACTGCTGGCCTTTCCGCAGCACTTATGCATTCCGCTACCCATAAAGTGTGTGGTTGAGGCCTTGCAATGGTGCTGCTTCTATGCAGCACAAGCTCATTAATTGATACCATGATCAATACAAATCATATATCGCTGCTGCTCCCAGAATGCGAACAGGGCAGTTTGATCTCTATCAGCATAGTGCTGCTCCATTCTCTGAGTTCTAAATTATTGCTAGATGTTTCCAGGATGTGTGCTGTCGCTGACTGGATTCTAGCATTTCTGAAGCGGAGTGGGTCGAGTGTCTCTTCATGTTATCCTTTTTATCCTTTCAAAATAGATATGGATTCTTAAGATGCTTTTGACGGTCTCATGTCACAACGCAAAAGGTAATGTGTGATTGATGCCACTCCCGCGATGCACGACAGTCACCGCTTCCGACTAGCTAGAATAAACCTGAAGTTCGGCGGGCAAGATTGAAGGGAAACGGCAAAACTGAAGTCGGTTCTTTCAACACGTCGGTTCTATAGCATCTTTCGAGAAAGGGATCTGCAGTTAAAAAGCTTTCTACACAGCGGTAACAGATGGACCTGACTGAAACTTCTGTGTTTTCCTTTCTGATCAGCATATCTTGCGATACTTCAGGTTTTTCAACCTGTCGGAGGTCAACATCATTTGCTTCATTACTTTCTCTTCATCCTATCGCCTTGTTGAATGCTAGGAAAATGGTATTTTGTAGTAGGAAAAAAAAGCTTCGCAATTCTCAGATGGAAAATAGAATGCCGCTTCGACAGCAGATTATAGAGAGTTACCTACAGTATTTCATCCATGGGATCAGTGAATTCTGGAGTTTTTTAAATCCTATCTATAATAGGCATTATTCCGGTATGTCCGATTGGCCGTGCTGCCCTTTGAGATTAATTTCGCCTTTGCAGACATTATTCCCCCTACTTAGTCGGATTAAATCTGGATTATTTTCGATAGCCGTAGACAATGGACCATTAGTTGGTTGGTGTTGGATAATTAGCTACAGTGTTACTGTAGTAGAGAAACGCTATTTGACAAGCAAATTCGCTGGTGGAATCTCCTATTTCTGCCGTCATTAGGATGCCGAAACTTGCTCAGAACTCTCCTGATCAGTGATTTGTACTTGTGTTCTGGGAGTATACATTTTTTCCCAAGGATCTACGAAATCTACAGCTCACGAGGTAGATCGCCTTCACAAAGTTGATAAGACAAGATATGGTCCAAGGGAAAATGGGACATTGGTTTCTGTAGCAGCATTGTGGACGTAGTGAAGGAGACGAAGTACGCTCCAGAAATTCGAATATTACGTGTGAGCATGAGAATACAATCAGCGCCATCTAACGCTCTATCGGAACGATGATACTAAGAGGAACCCGCTCCACACAGATCATGGACGAATCCATAGCTCCGCCCTACGTTAGCTTTTCAGGCGTATTTTGATGATGGGTGAACCACGGAGCTGAAGAGTGGGATTGGTGCCTTTGTATTCTTTCGCTACGATTACAATGCTCCTATAGAAAGCAGTATTTTTTGAACTACTTCATTCCTACTTGGACTACATACTTCCTTATCGGCTTTGTGAGGTAGAACTGCCTGCGAGCCGTCAGTTCAAATTTGATTTGATTCGGAGGAATTTCTATTTCATTTTAGTGAGAATCGTATACCTTCTGATCGTCGGGGCGTAGTACGGTTGATCAAAAGTTAATTATAAGCAGGTTTCTGATTGGTCAAGAGGTGTGTGGGGGCGAATTCGAACAGTGATTTTACTTGCCAACTGTGAAGTATGTCATACAATGCGCGTCAAAGCTTTACTTCCACCCTAGATTTTCGTCATTTCGGAAGAGGATCAAAATTTTCCGAGAATTGGCGTTCATTATCGTTCTCAGCTTAGTTTTTAAACCCTGGTAACTTTTGCTAGATTTTTCATAGGCGATCCTCTAATTTTTTATTTGTTTTTGAAAGGAAAACAAGGCGGTTCAGAACTTCACGCCCATCTTTGGAAAATGTCAAAGGATAGAAATTGCTAACAAACAATCAAATGATAAGGACAGAAGTAACACAGTTCAAGAAGGCTGTAGGAAATCTTATGGAGCATTCAAATTCAATGCTTAAGGTATTTTGCCTGTCACTAACTGCGCATGCCCTTCACTGAGCAAGTGTGAACAAAACAAAAAAATTAAGAATCTGAGCAAGCGCAGACGCTTAGCCAATATTTCCATGAGCAACCTTAATAAGCATGCATGAAAAGAACACACTTGGAGACATTTCAACACCCAGACCACTGCCGTATCATTCGCCTTGTCCTCCTCCTCCACAACGTCGGTTGAGAACATCCGCACTAAATTTTCGCTGAATATTTCCGAATCGACCGGTCCTTACGCATAACAGCGTTTGAGGAATTCGGATACAAGAAGATTAAGTATGTTCTCCCGCACACGCCACATCTCCCTTGGAGTCGAGTAATTTCCTGAGATACAACATGAAGAGCATGTGGGTTGGGATGGCATTTTTTGCAGCGCTTGATAACATCCAAATTTTCACTCATAACACTGGATACTGTGTTCACTGGTGAAAGTCGAAGTCAGGCCATACGAAGATTCATGGGGGAACTGGGAGGTTTTTTTCCGCAACTTTGACGATTGAAGTTTGATGCCCAGGACAGACCTCTGACTTCGGAATTGAATGGATGGGATTTAGATGGATGCGATTTATGGCAGTGCTCTACAAAGGCACTTGCTATTATAGTTCCTTTATCATAGTGCCCACCACTTCTTTTTCTGTTAAGACCACGGGACGGGACACCCTTCCCGACTAATTCGCAGTCCTTCAATGTCAACCCTATTAGCTAGCTCGCCCGTTTTTGCAATTTAGAACCCATCCGGAAATCGAATGCCATCATTGCTGATGAGATCCATAGCAGTAGGGGCCAAGAACACTACTTGCACAGCCTCAAGGATTTTTTTTTCGACTGTGCTTTTGCCTTAGTGAGAACCATGAACAATTTCGTCACAGGAATCGACTATTTGGAGTAGTAATTAGCAAAGCGGAAACTAGGAAATGCATATTCACAGATATCGTCTGCTCTCACAACGATAAAAGGCTTCTCTAAGGGTGGGCATAAATTTTTGAACCGCTGCATTTTCTCGTCTATAACGAATAAATAATTAGATTAGAGGATCAGGATCAATTAGAGGATCACCAAGAAAAGACTTAGCAAAAGTTTCCGGGGTGTTTAAGTAAGCTGAATATAATGGTAAACGTCATTTGTCATGGAATTCTGATTCTCGTAATGACCGACTAATTTCTAGGGAGGGCGTAAAGTTTTGACACGCACTGTATGCCTTAGACTATCTTCCTGAACGTAGAATATTGATAACCATACAACATTTGATGAGTTAAAAAATAGGAAACTCAAACTACTAGTTTGTCGCGAAACTTTCCTGCCACTATTGATTCTTTTTTCAAGTTTATTTTTCTCCTTTAATGCAGTTGACAATTAATGAATATATGAGCCATTATTATCTACAACCTATTGCCATTTACCAGGTAACTTGCGGATTCCGCTTGCATAGAATTTCTGGCATTCTGAAGCAAGAAACTCGCGGAGACACGTTTCGAGTTATTCCTGATTGTCAAACTTTTTCTCTTTCAAGTGATTGGATAACGACAGGAACAAATGATAGTCGGTTAGTGCCATGTCTGAAGAGTACGGCGAGTGGGCCAGTACGTGCCATCCTAAGCTCTGCAACGTTTGCTGGGTCTCTTTCGCGATGTGTGGACGAGCGTTGTCGTTTAGGAAGTAAACCTTGTCTTGTTTTCCACGAAAAGCCACAGCGACGCAATCCAGTTGACTACAGTAGACTTCGGCAGTGAAGTAGAATTTGTTGGTAGATGTTCCCAGTGAATGATTTCTTTGCAGTTCCACCAAACACTGAGCATTGCCTTCTGAGGGGAGAGTTCTGTTTTCGGCGTTGGAATCCCAGTTTCATCGCGTCCGAGCCAGCACTAGTGTGGTTTACGTAGAGCACCCACTTCTCGTCACCGTTGACTAGGTATGTCAGCCCTTCGAAAAGTCAAGAGGTCCATGCACGCATCTCTGCGCACCTGGAGCTGGCGACCATCCAGGTCGGGAGGTATCCATGCGCCATACTTGCACGTCTTTCCGATGCTGCACAGATGAACGGCAACTGTATTGTGATGACACTGGAGTTCCTCTGCCAGCTCACGGGTATCACGGCGGGGACACCCCTCACTAAGCTACAGAAGTCGCTCTTCATCCACTCCAACTGGTCGGCTAGATCGAGGCTTGTCGGTCATATCAAAATCGCCATTTTTGAACTTGCGAAACCGAACCTTCGCCGTGTCGTACACATATGTTTTTGCCGCCTCACTCGCGTTGTGGTTTTTCCTCGAAATCACGAAGCAGAAGTAGTCGAACCTGTTTGGAGTCCAGGGCCCGTATCCAATATACTTTATCCAGTCGGATAAACACGCTCTAGCGGATATGTTACAGTGGTCTTGAGCGTTGTTTCTCGTCAAGACAACGCACTTGCGCAAAGAAATGAACACGTGGATGGATGAGTTATATTGGCTAGCGAATTGGATAAAAACCACTGGAAACGGATATATACCCGCTGTGTTTTCCGTCCCATGCTCAAATATACTGGAAACGGCTCCAGGACGGTTTCTTCAGCCATAATCCTAGCCGGGAGCAGTGAGAAGATTGATGTAAGTAGGCCATTGAACAACCTTTATGTATGTTCCGGATATGATGATATGAAATAATCCTATGATAAGATATAAGATTTCAAAGTGAGTGGTGGGAAACTTTCGCGACAACCTAATATAATAGAAAGCAGGAGGTGTAGTTGTGGTCGTCCCGATCAAGTTCTTCCTCTGTCGTTGACACTGCCTCAAAACTGCGAAGTAGCACTCCCGTAAACCGACTCTGCCACGTCGATTCGCTGGTTTTCTCGCGTCCCGACACGTTCTACTATGGCTTTATCGACTTAGGGTGGACGAGGACAGTTAAGACTTATTAGAATACACGTGATTCTCATTAGAACATGTCAAAACCAAAGAATGACCTCAAAGAAACCGCGTTGCGGCGGTGGCGCCGAGCGGTCGCAAAGTGGTGCCGACGAAAGGACCAGCACTGAATCTGGATGACAGTGAGTATAGCTCTATCATGAACGAATACTATCATGTATGCTGTCTTTGAATGCATTTGCATCAGCATATAATGTACATGGGCGCGTGTGGCGCAGTGATAAGAGGCTCGCTGAGCACGCACACGGTCGATGGTTCGATCGCGCCCGTGGCCGACCAAGCCGTCCATCCCTCCAGGGTCGGTAAATTGCTACCAGAGGAGTCTGGGAGGAAGAAGCATTGATTTGGTGGATTCGGATGCCCTCCGCAAGTCACTGTATATACATACGGTACATACGCATTCAACGCCTCTACGATGCTCAGATGAAGTCGAATGGGTGGCGCATCCCACATGACGGGATTGATCAACGCCGACCACTTTATCCTTTATATAATGTACATACTTCTACACAATGTTTCCACGATATGAAGGTGCATGAATTCACTATGTCGCCCAAGATAGTCAGCCTGAACCCAGTGCCGTATTCTCCAAAGTGCACTTTATCTTGGAAACTCCGCGCAGTCCTTTTGCCATGAGCTGAAAATCAGGAACTAAGGGAAATTAATCTTACCTGAGAAAGCAGTGAATGACAGTCATTTCGAGTACATAAGAGCGCAAATAATGGATGATGTGAATGTACAATACAATAAAAGCGTAATGAGTGGGGAGTGGAAACGAATCGCACTCCCACTAACTCAAATCAAATAATTATTGTCATGAAATCCATTGGGGTTGTAAACGCAAAGTGCGCGCTGCAGCAACGACCTTACAACGCCTAACTCCTAAGTGCATATATAGTGGATATGTATATTTGCGCCTTCTCCGTCTCGCACGCGGGGTGCAAATGCCCTGCTACAAGCTGCCTCTGCGCAATGAGCCGATCAAGGTAATGTTTTCATAGAATATCAATTGCATGAGGACCAAGAAAATGAGGAGATCTTCTGTAGTAAAACAAGGGCACATTTTTTCCCGAATACACGACAAGATTTCCAAGCAGACGTGCTTCACTTGCGGCGCCTCTGCGATAATTTCCGTTGGCGTCTTTGTAGCTGCATTTCCTAGAGTAGAGGTCGCTCCAAACAAGAGTGGGTTTTTGTGCTTCCCCCTTCCTGGCCTTCATTCTGGATCGCATACGCAAGATTTTTCCAGTTGTTGTCTCTCTTACAAAATATATCGGGTGCGTCAATGTTTTTGACGCACCCTGTATATTCTTCATTGTCCTTGACCAGTGAAACAGAACTTTCTGCCAAGCACTGCTTTGCGTAAATTTTTCATTGCTGTCAACTGATGAGTACGATATTTTTTCTAATACTACATGCTAATGTATGCTATGGTTGTTACAAAATAACGAGAAAAATTTTTCTTGGTCTGTACTGCTTACCGTAATTTGTTCATTGTTGCTAAATAATCAGCTAGAACGTTTTCTGA
Organism: Ancylostoma ceylanicum; assembly: GCA_000688135.1. Classification (NCBI taxonomy): domain Eukaryota; kingdom Metazoa; phylum Nematoda; class Chromadorea; order Rhabditida; family Ancylostomatidae; genus Ancylostoma; species Ancylostoma ceylanicum. The sequence continues at coordinate 304,082 of JARK01001543.1, forward strand.
TCCACTACGCATACTGTATGCTCCTAATTGTTCAAACTTTTGTTAATCTGCACTGCTTATCGCACACGGGTCGTAATGCTGAGCTAATGAGGCGAAGTTCTCTCTAGCTCGCATCCATCTGTGGGTAATGCACAACTAAATTTTTTTCATCTTTTTTATTGGCGCAATACACTGCGTATAAAGGGAGCAGGTCGGCGCATTGCAAGCCATTCGCAGTTACTCCGTGCTCAGGTGCTACCAATGGCTCAGTGAGCAACGGAGTACCTTGCGTGTATTCATCTCTCAAAGGCAGTGTCTCACTTCGTTTCACCTGTTGAAGATACCAACAGAGCCTTTGTCACCTCGCCACGCTGATTCCAAAATCGTATACAGAAGGTCATAAAACTGACGTAAATCCCGTTTCCAAAAGAGTACGTTGTGCATATTCGTGAACCGATTGCGGAGTGGTCCGCGTGTGCTGGCTGTCCGCCACAGTTGCAGCGTTGGCTGACGAGTCTTGACGTGTCCGATCAATAGGGTCAACGGTTTCTCACATGAATCTGGTTCAGCAAACTGGTACAAACCCTGTTCAAAAATCGCTTTATAGGCTGTTTTGAGATATTCTATATACACCGCTGGAATTATTGTGTCGAGTAGATCCACAATCTGCTAATAGCTCAAACACCGAAACAGAGCAGAACACTACCTTCAACTTTCAACACTACTTACATTTCTTATCTTTTCCGTAGGCGTTTGGTCTCTTATTATAGCTTTCATGAAGAGATCCATATTCCTGTTATTCCTGTTGATTCAAAATCTAATCCAGGTTCTTTTCCTGAAAATTTGACCGTCTGAAAATTTCGAGCATAATTCGAGAGGTTTTCCGGGGAAAATGTCGATTTCTACTCGGAAACTCTATCCTCTCGATATCTACTCGAACTTTTCACCAGAGCTATTTATGCGATGGCATCACATTAACGCGCAGAGCTTGCTAGAAAGATGACTCGCGAATGACAGAGAAGTTCTTTTGAGCTGTAAGCTGCACATTACCGCTGTTGATTTGTAATGTCTACGCTGAACATTCAAGACATTTCTTCTCCCCTTGATCTGTCAAAGTCGCCTTGAAAACTTAAGCTCCTCTCCAGATCTTGCTGCAGTGGAAAAGGCCAACGGAAATGAACACGTTGATTGCTGTTTTAACGTGCTGTGCCATCTGCCTAGCAGCCCGCCAATGTCCCACCCAAGGCACACAAGAAAATGTAAGAAATGCAAAGGAATCTTGTGGTGAGTCGATACATAGTGATCCCACGTACACTCCATGAATCCGACTTCGGTGAAGAATTGCCGTGAAATATGTAGCGCATCGAAGAACCTGAGGAAGTTGTTTCACGTGAGTAGAAATCCAGTAATTGTCCAAAGGATCCGTTGGATATTTACAAGAAAATGCCTGGAAATCATTTGATAATCACTGGAACTATCTAGATCATTTCTAGACCCTAAAGAAATTCTACAGAATTCGATGAAACCTTCATAATTATACAGAAAACCTCTATAAATCTTCAGAAGACCGCTAGAATCCCAAATTTGTTCTACCAGTGTACGGAAAGCGTGCATCACTTCACGCTGTCGGTGTGGTGGTCATGGTTGTTCCAGGACCATCCGCCAACCCAAGATCTGACCGGATTACGGCTCAGCACTGATAAAAACGATTGAATTGCTCGTTCTTTCGCAAGCTTTCTCACTCGCTGCGTTGTATAATCGCACTGCCTCTCACAATCATATCTCATCGAAGAGCAGGCCAGCTTGACTTGAATTACAACAGAAAATCAACAGCGGCAGTAAACTTTGCTTTGGTAAATTAAATAAATAAGCTCTGCTTTTTATAGTATCGGCGTACAAACTACTACCGACTAAGGATAAGGATGGTGATTGGCAATTCCAAAAGTCTACTTTTAATTTCAAGGTAAATGTCTCATCTTACCTTAAAATTTCAGCTAGTCTAGCAATGACTCCGTTTAGTTATGACTTCCATCATGACTTAAAACAACGGGCTCAACCTGTGTGTCTGTGTGTGCGTCTGTGTGTCACAAAATTCGTTCATCCTGTTTCAAATGATGAGTAGGGCGGCTATCGTATTCCAATCCTATCTTTAAGTAGTTTACCGATCCTCCTCAGATATTCGCTCGGGAGTCCCGCCTGACAAAATAATGACTTTCGCTCGAGGGTGATTTACTATAAGTGAACTCATGATGTGCGCTGCACACAAAAATCACCATTTCAGGGCGGAGTGTGGGACTGCTATGGGCTTCCTCGAAAAATCACAATACCTGGCAATTGTAATATTTGGTTGGGAGGTAGAACGGTCTTCGGTATAGGTAGGTATAAGACATCAGTGAAACCAGCGCGTTTTTTTTTCTCAAATTATCATTAAGGTTTCCGCGATGGAAATGCTGTGGCGATCTATTTGTGATTTCGAAGAAAGAACAACAACTGCTGCCATTGATGTTATCTTCACCATCACTAGTATCCAGAGGAAAAAGTCAGTTGTTGATCGAAAATAAATTTTCGCATTCTACGAGAAATAAGTGCGATATGCGACTATGTGATAAGATGTAGGCCGAGACACTTTACGGCATCCCAGGAGCAGCTGAACCCTTACGGTGTCGCGTGTAATCGAGGCCGTCGTGCTCGATTCTCATCACGTCGTGTTCAATTTCGGAAAAATCTTCCGATACTGACTGCATGCCTCTGACACACGCAGTCACGTCTGCATTCAGTGTGATCCCAGTTTTGCATGAGCAGGGTTCATCTCACAGTGGAACAGGGGCTAACGAGGTTCAGTATTCTTTGACTGAGCTCAGGTTATAAGATTTGTTGAGTTTTCCTTTGCGTACTCGTAGTTTTCATAATTTGTGAAATTTCTTCTTTGTTCTTCACTCACTGTGTTGCAGATGAACCCTGGCAAAAACCCTCTTGTTCGTCTAGCAAGCAAAAATTCTCTAGATATTTTTCTTTCTGGTATAAAATTGCTCTTCAGAGGTGTTCTACATATACGTTGCGATAAAATAATAAAAAAGCTAAATTGTGACGTTATCGCGATTAGTTAGGATCAGGTGCTTATTATTCGCTTGAGCATGTCAACGTCGATTCTCTCCTTACCGGGCATCCCTGTCTCGGAGGCGCATGCGACCTCAAACTTGACATTCTCAATTTCCGCCTGAAATCGCCAAATCGGGTTGCAGTGATAGTTCAGCGGAAGTTGATCGTTTACAGTCGCAGACGATCTGATTTTTCTCGGCTGAAACCGTGCTTATACTTTTTCGCGAAACGATGACGTCGAAGACAGCCCAATATGCGCGATGAGATGCATAGCGAAGCTGTCGCGCCATGCTAAACTTGACAATGGACGCGCTGAAATCGACCCGGTAATGGCAAATCAGGTTATTTGTTATAGGTTCTCAAACGATGTGATATCAGCTAACAAGAGGACAAACTAATTTTCGAGAAAACCTATCGCGAGTCCGCGAAAAATGCTTACCCATCGAGGCTCACAACACATACCTCGATTTAGCACGATCGTCAACATTTATGCGTTTTCATGAACGGTCTTTCGGTCCCTTAGGTTTTGGGCCTGAACAGCAAGAAAAACGAGGAAACAGCAGTCAATTACAGTCCATAACGTAGATGAAATCTAAGTATCACCACAGCGGGACGCGAGGATCAACGTCACCTCGACGGCGCGACTACTGCTGGCTCATTCATCCACTCTGGACCAACCACTTTTGAACGAGACGATCTCGTCGCAACGAAGTATAGGCACGGCTTCAGCGCCCACGCCAACAGTTGCTGCATTCCATCGGGCTTCCTCTCCTTCACTCATGGGATGCGTATCGTCGTGAGGGAAGAAGGGGTGTAGCCAGGCGACTCTGATTGGGGCACTCGGGCCGCCCGTTACGCCCATCTATTTGGATTCGAACGGCGTCAATTCCATGATGCATGGTCTACTTGAGCTTAGAGCCACACGAATCGAGCAGGTGGCCGTGAAGGGCGGCTCGAGTGCGCCAATCACCATCGCTTGGTCACGCCCTTCCATCCCCCGTAACGATACACAACCTATTTATGAAGTAGAGTAAACAAGAGGGTCAACCGTTCACGAGGGACTTTGAGAGATGTAGTCTTAGCCCCTTCTACTGCCACTGTCAATCTCATTGCGCACGCGTCTTATCACCTCTTTGGGAAGGGAGGAACGCAAGGAGGAACCACATATTCGAAAACCTTCTGAAACCCACTTGTCCAGGTTTACCGGTGATGCCCACGGTCAGCGGTTAACAGACCTCAGAATCAACGCACCGGCGGACACCTGCCAATAAACACTCGGAATGATACAAGCGGAATCATAACCCGCCTAGGTTGGTAGCAAAATTGGCTTGCGTCAGAATGCATGAATCCACCTGCCACGTAACACGCAACACACAACTGCCATGGAGGCCTTAAGCTACCAACCATACCACTACAACTAGTAACGCGACTTGGTCCCGGTGCATCCATAAATATACTAACATTGCCTACTGTGACCTCACACAGCTACTACACAACGACACATGTGCTATGCGCGGGAGCTGCCGCCATCCCTTGCCAGAAGACGTTATGCTGTGCACATGCGTAAAATGTAACAGTGCAGATACTACGGCCGCTGCTTTGTCTGTCTTCTTGCTACACAACGCGAATACATAAAACTGCCCATATTCATGGTCTGCATAGTATTAGGTTGTTGCAAAATCGATGTCGGATTTCGACAAGTTGACTTTGAGTTGTCGTAACACGACAACTCAAAGTCAACTTGTCGAAATCCGACACTTAACAGAAATGTCGAAATCCGACACTTAACAGAAACTGAATCTTTTCCGCCGGTTCAGTACTCATTTGAATCGCCACATCTTTGCAATCTTTCTGCTAAGTTTTTGTCCTATTAGGCCTGAAGCCAAGCTTTTCGGACCCAGGAAAATCGGCGAGATCGTTTTGAGCTGACGCATTTTTGCGGCTTATTCTCTCTTTCAGGGATAGGTCCCACCGCTTGAATTTGTGCTCATCTGTAGGGGAACAGTCCGCTGAGTAAGGCATATAAGGGGAGTCTCGATCTCCGCCTGCATCTACTTACACAGCGTCTTTAGTGAAAAGTGTGGTCTTGAGCCACTGTGAAATACTGGAGGATAATCGAATTGGATCCACTTGTTCAGTTTTTCCATCATGCTCGTTTCTCCGATGGTCCCAGGAATAATGGAATAATGAACCTCAAAGCCACCTTCGAGATACTGAACATGTCTCCTGGTGATAGCTCCTACCAGTGCTTTCAAAACGGCGTTGACGTCATCGAATTTTAGTGCATAACTGTGAGGCACGTGTCTCCAATACTAAATGACTTAGGCCAACACTGGGCTATCACATTGTTGGCCATTCCCTCCTGCATAGGTTGGCAATTCATTGGAATTCTTGGACATGCATTGGTTGCATGTCCAAGCCACTCTCTTGCTATCGAGTTCGAGTTCACGAAACAGTTTGGGACGAATTTTAGCGGACGAGTACATTTTAATTCAAGCCTGAAAACCACAGAAAATGTTGGTGGATCTGAATAAGAATGAACAGGCAGAAAGAAGAAGAAATGGGCTTTGCAACAATTACAAAATCTATGGTGAAAACTTCAGCTAAGTTTCCAATGCATTATTCCAAAGTTCGAGTTCCAAAAATCCGACATCGATTTTGCAACAACCTAATATAAACACGAATATACAGGGGGGGGGGGGGACATAAGTTATTGTACAACGTTTGATCTTTTATTTCCCCACCAGAAACCTATGCATTGTTCCGCTCTTTTCTAAGCCGAATAGAGGAGGGTTTAAAGTATCTTATAGTTAACATCCGCTTTTTCGGAAAGGCTCTGCTATCGAGCAGTTGGCCTCGAAACAAATTTTTGAGAAAAGTGGGTTGTTGTGAGGCCTCGAAACAAATTTTTGAGAAAAGTGGGTTGTTGTGACGATTTTCCCTGGAAAATCCACGAAATCTTTAAAACGGATTTTACTGCTCAGCTGATTCTAGAAGAGCAAGAAGTGCTCTTTCCCGGCATATACGGGGTTTTCCATGAAAACGAAGCCTAAGAAATATGAGGGCAAAAAACCACGGCTACTCCATGCTACCGGTAACGGCCAATTTGCACCAAATTTGTGTTCTAAGAATTTTTCCACTAAAAACAGGACATCAGCTGGATTGTTGATGTGATCTGAAAACTAGAGTGAAAATGCTGCAGAATGGCTATACAATCTCATCAATAGGCCCAGTTACAGGCCAGCTGTGCTCCTCGAAACCTGAGGTTTGGTTTTCCCATCCAAGCAATTTTTGGAACAGCCTCGTCCTGGGTTCTTATTTACCTGGATCTGCTGTGGATTTTGCACATACATCTCAAAATAGATTTCAAGAGTCCGAAACTGTTTTTTATCCCACTTAAATCCGTTGTTAAATCTGTTTTTGTGGCTGTTTTGCTCAGGAATTGCGGGCTGAATGAATGCATTTGGCGGCACCAAAAATCTGAGCTTGAAGTTTCTACGGAAATTTCTCCATCATATTCCAGGTATCCAGGGCATATTTGTTATTCGGAAATACAGGGAATCCAGCGCTATCAAACGGTGCCTAGCTTGTGGTAAAACATTGCACTATCGAAGAGCACCCCCCCCCCCCCCC
>JARK01001543.1:317090-332731 GCA_000688135.1 Ancylostoma ceylanicum
AACATGTCCAAAACGCAACTAATGGTGAACCAGTGGTGTGACGCGGGAGAAGTGAATTTGGCAGGAAAAACTCTTCAACGAGTGGATTCCTACGTATATCTGGGACGAGAGCTGAACATGAGGAACAACATCGCCCCTGAAATAACTCGCAGGAGGCGCGCAGCCTGGGCAGCTTTCGGATCGATTCGAGAAGTAACGGACCAGATCAAAGACCCAGCCCTAAGAGCTTCTATATTCAACGCCTCCGTACTACCAGCGATGTGCTACGCGACCGAAACCTGGCCCGATAACGAGACAATCGCGAAGGCCATGCGAACGACGCATCGAGCACTGGAGAGATGTCTACTGAAGACGAGTCGGTATCAGCAATGGCATCAGGGCCTTCGAAGTACCGAGTTACGAGAGAAGTCGCAATTGAAAGATCCGCTTCAGTACATGCAACGCATGAAGCACCGCTGGGCTGGTCACTTACTTCGCCGTAATGATGACAGATGGAGCCTCCGCGTCACCGAATGGCTTCCAAGAAACAAGACGAGACCACTGGGACGACCACCGACACGATGGGCCGACTCGTTTACAAAGTATTTCAGACAACGAGGTCTGCCACACTGGATGCAAGTCGCCAGGAATCGTGCGGTATGGAGGAGTTGTGGTCCCCGCTGAGAAGACCGCCAGCAGAAAAGGACCATCAAAGTATCAAAGTAAGTATACAAAAAGGGGCATGTGCGGAAACAGAACAATAGAAGGACAACAAAAATCAGAAAAATGAGCTACAAACCCGCGTTGAGCAACAGAAGCACATGTTCTCGAGCCATGATTCACAATTGTGCACGCTTGTTCAGGGCGTAGATGATACTTTTCCTGAGCTAGATTCAAGTGCTTGATTTTTCCACGAACCTCACCAGAATAAAATTTGCAAGATTTTTTCTAACGTTTTATCCGGGAGGGATCTATTATTGTCAAAGGAATATTCACGGCAGAGTGGACGACGGATAGTCATATTTTTTATCTCTCTATTCCAAAGACATGTTCTTCCTCGGCTGATTCTCTATTATTCCTTCTTCTCTACCCTTTAAATAATGTGGTAGGTAAGGCTGTGCTTTTCAATCCGGAAAAACGAGCATTTTCGTCAAGTAAATCTTTGGAGATCAAAAAGTGTGGTCAAGTTGCGCCAGTGGGAAGGTTGTGCCTTTGAGAATGGTGCCTGTGCTTCATTTCAAGAGTTGCTCATAACGGATAACCCACTGACTCCGGACCACAGGCAAACTAGTTTCAAGCTCATATAGATTTGCGCTCAGTGGTGTGCGCCGTACCTGTTGCAAGCTCATTATCCGTGTTCACTGTGGAAGAATTTCTAATTCTGTGGTTTTCAGGACTACTCTTTTTGATCTTCTCCCAAAAAAGACAGCTCAATATTCGAAAGAGGTGATCAGCGAAGCCCTGAAGTAAATAGGACACCTTAGAAAATTTTCTTGGCTTTTGTCCCTACATAGTTTCACGACGTTTCAAGGGCGTCAGACGCAGCTTTTTGTGGTAGTTGACCGCAGACGTCCTGAACCTACTCAAGAAGAACGAAGAGATTACCTACTTAGCCCTTTTCTCGCTAGACTATTTATATCCTAGAGACTGACTGTCGCTGACACAAGCTTCATTAGAATCCTATCTTGTCATCGTAAGATGGCACTGTAGTCAATTCAAGCTAGTCTACTTAATCTAATTGTGATTAGTACTAAGTAAGTAATAATTACCGATATTAGTGTATTCTTTTCTATTAGTATTCTTTATTATGACACTGTATCGTTTCTTTTTTCAACTTTTTGCTCTTGCACTCCCATTATACATTTCCAGTCAATCGTTTCTGCATCACGGAGTACCGCGCATCTGGTCTACCGCGCCGCACCACCTATGCGCCGCGGCACAGGCTTCGCCTGTATGCGCCTGTATTGTGCTTATGTTTTCCACGGTTTTTCTTTTTCTTTTTTGTCTTTATTCTGGAATGCTTAGGTCAGCGAGGCAAAAAAAAAACACAAGTAAAACATCAACACAGGCATCACCCGACAACCACAGCGCTCAGCTGGTCTGCCGCGCCGCGTAGGTGGTGCGGCACGGCAATGGTAGGCCGACTCTACATCTCGCAACTGTGCACTAAAAATTGTTATTTCTTCAGAGTTGTCCACCAGTAGGAGCACTATTTATAATTTTATATAGTTGATTTGTTCTCGGATAGTATTATCCGGCATCTGGCAAATTTCGTACATGCGCCGTTAGGAACGAAGAACACCCGGAAAACCTACTTTTTTCCGTTCTCACATGCAAAAAAAGCTCAGAAATGGTACAAGACCAACCAGAAGGCGTCGGGTTAAATTCCGTACTTGCAAGCCCTTCCTGAGAGTCCATCATCCCAAGTTTCATGGAGAAGCAAGGGTTTAAGACAAAAGCCAGGGTGAGAAGTGTAGACATTTTAGGAAACAGCTACTAGATGAGCTTATTGTTGCTTGTTGTTTATTGTTTATTGTTTATTTCAAGGCGTCAATGTCACGCGTACGATACAAGTCCTTAATGCAAATCAGTACGAATATCATTATGCATATTTGAAAGATTGCTGAGGCTACAATGTACAATGTGTGTTGGTATTCGGATTATACGTGAACGGGAAAGCATCTACTACAGTGCTTTGAGTTGCTACCATAATATCTCCATCTTGGGAACTGATTCTTGTTGGAAAATAAAAACCCTGATATGATAGTGTAAAAGCACGATCTCAACATCACTCCCTAGTGAAAACAGCATTTGTGCGCGTTTTCCTTTTTTTTTGAGCCAGATACTGCTTAAAAAAACATTTAAAAAAACATTTTTACATACATTTAGAAAATCGCTTATGCAGTTAAATGCACAGGATTAGACCTTGCAGTAGGAAAATTAGCGGCTATTTAGCAACTGCTCAATTTTTCACACATTGTTCAACACCTAACCTGTAGCAAGTACGGATCTGAATATGTTCTTCCATATGTATGATCTCGTAATCGCTCCGTCGGTGGCTCAGGGGATTGACCGGTTGGTCCGTAGTCAAGGGGTGGCTAGATCATATTCTATTAAGGAGCGATAAGGTGTATGCTCTTGGTAATCGCTCATAGACACCCACTGACGAGCCTTACCCCTTATCACTTTTCTGAGCAATTTTCCATTTCCGCTTATTGAAAATCTAGAGGCGGTAGGTACCAAAGGTAGATAATATACTTTATCCCAAAGTCTAGCCTGCTTTGAAATAAAATTCAGCTTATCTCGTTCAAATTATAGGAAAATCCAGTGATCCGTGCACACTTTCTCGACAAGACCGAATGGAAATAAAGCGTTGATATCAATGGTATATGCGGATACGCAGACAGTCAGAGTGCAAAGTCACAGATGGTGTGGCGCGTGCGAGTGGCTGGGGTCTCCAAATACTCATGGAGAGGTAAGTGATTCCAATACAAGTAATCGCTGGAAGCGCACTTCCTCAAATGTATAATATACTTTTTTCCCTTTTAACAGCATCCATTGAAATCAGGGACCGCATGCATCATTAAGATCACCCAAGGTGAACTTGTCAACATCACATCGATTTACCGATCGTTAGCAAGGGCGTCAACGCGCTTACCCTGGGTAACCTCAGTTGTGCTTCCAGACGCAGGCATAGCCATGTGAATTCCGCTGAAATATACTGCCAATAAAAGGAATATAAAAGTATAGGAACGGAAATGAAGGAAGGGAGAGATCTAGACCAAGAATCGGAGATTTGGCTCGTGTTTTCGCACTACCTTCATTCTTTTATTCCTTTCGTACTGAGTTGGATGAATAAAAAACACATACATAAAAGAATAAATAACTAAATGTGAAATAATGGGACCCAGAGTAGAACAGAATTCAAGTAATGAATCGTTTGCTCAAATTTACCGAACACACTCTAACACACGAAATAAACGACGAAGTTTATTAACGATGCAGTAAGTAGAAAATCGAACACGAAATCATAGAACGTTAAATAAGGAGCTTCCGAGAGTTCAATCCGTGGGAGAGGGCGAGGGCGTCGGGCGTGGTTCCGGAAGCCATGAAGAAAATCACAACTTTGGGGGATCAGATCTCAGCTGCTGGGAATACCTCCGGGCCAATCACGTTTCTCTTATACTGGGGTTTCCCGCTCGCTCATTCAAAAGTGGCGCGCCTTCTTTGTGGGCACCTTTTGATCTGCCGTACCGTACATAAATAAACAAACGATTAGACCAACAATCCATATAAAGGCTGTCCAAACGACAACCTCTCACGAAAAACATGTTTCACTGTTGAACTACCCGTCGCTTCCGAAACTTGTTATATTTCCACGCTTGTTCGAGAAGTTTCTCGTAAGAAGCACCGGAAACAGAAGGATCTGCAACAATTCTGATAGCAATAGTCATCACATTCAATCACAGTATCATCACATTTAGTAAGTGAACTTACTGTCATACAACCCATTCCGACCGGATCTACCCTAAGTATTCAGGCATATCATTCTTAGGATTTGAGTAATTCTAGCAGCCGAGGTGGAGAGACCTAGGGGAAATTTTATTCGCAAGGTTTTCCCAAGGGCATTCATTCGAGCATTTTATTTAATATTTCTCGACACGACAGGGATTTAGATGGAGATTAGAGTGCACTTAGCAGCACGTTTCACAATCGCACTGAGAAAAAATTCGACATATGTATGTACCTCTTCTCCTTGGTCCAGAATCATGTTCCCCAGCAGTTTTGAAATTTTTCTTACTCCTACATTGACAAATTCCCTCGAATATGAGAGTAGAAAAAGCGGAGACTTTCAATGAAGAAGAACACTTCCAAGGCCAAAACTGTGGTCAAGTTGTCGCCAGTGGGGGGAAGGGTATGATGTCTGCCAGTGCGTCATTCCAGATTTGCCCATAACGAATAAACCACTGACTCCGGACCACAGGCGAACTAGTTTTGAAATGATATAGATTCGAGCTCACTGGTGTGCGCCGTACCTGTTGCGAGCTAGTTATCCTTGTCACTATGGGAAAATTACCAATTTCATAGTTTCCAACCAAACTGTTCTTGATCGTTTTTAGGAACGTTAAAAACGAAAATTTAGCTTTGTACCGGTCATTATCAAACTTGTAGGGTGAATAAAGCATCTTTTAAACCTCTTTTGACACTATGTCCTTAGTTTCAGACAGCATTGGAGGCATGAGGCACCGCACCTGTGTCCTATATGCCCGTAGACGTCTTAGGACTCGTCAAGAAAGAAGCAGGTATGGGTTGCGTATTGACCTACTGAGTGGAAAACTCTTATCCAAAAAAGCGCTTTGACTGATAGTGGCGCTGGAGCCTCAATTAGTTTTATTTCAATACTTTAATAATTCAGCCTCAATTAGTTTTATTTTAATATTTTAATAATTCAATCCTAATACGTGTCCCCCATCAGACTTCAGAGTTTCAAAAGTAGTACGTTTTTCAGTTCCCAAACATGGTCGAATTCTTCCGGCTCCTTCTTTAATCCAGCAGAAAGAGATAGCAATATGTATATCTATATCTATGCGTGGATATACATCATCATATGACATGGTAGACTCTGCTAGTTAAACCAGTGATCATTCAAGAACTGGAATTCTCACGTGATCAACAAGCTCGAACCTGCGACGCATACGGAGCATAGTGAGCCATGTCATGTTAAGTTTCGATGTCATGTTAAGCGTGGTCCGGAGCCAATGAGTTGCTAGTACGTTCGTTACTCATCCGTGAAGTGAACACCTACCTACGAAACACATCGGCATGTCGCTACTACATATTACTTGATAGCAGACGAAGACACATTGGCAAGATGTTGACCGCTGTCATTTTGCTGGGTTAGGATATGGTCCCATTGATTTCTGCACGTCTAGTGTATGATGTGATCATGCAATTTATGGAGGGTCAAACTGAAATAGAGATATCAAAATAAACTAATTAATAAGTAGATATCATCTTTTGTTTTTACTTAATGCACTGAGTGTGCTTCACACAAGATATACTCTGAGGGGACAAAACTAAATAAGTCACTCAAAATTGGTTAGGTAGTCATCGAGCAACAGAAATGTCGTTACACTAAGAGCGCGCAAACTATCTCAACCAGAATCAACTAAGTATTGTTCATATTATACATTAAAATGTTACATTTTTCAATAGAACATCAAGAGCAAGGCGATACCTTGAGCTTACCTATTGCTAAATTATTATGTTCTTCTATTATAACCCTTTTCCCAAAACTGTTCTCTCTCTGAGCTTCACGAGATCATGTTGATTCAGTTGTTTAGTTGAAAGCTCTTCGATGCCTTTATTCGTAAGTTTTCGGTATTTAATGCTTTTTTTCAGACTTTACTTGTTGCAATACATTGCCATCTCGTCACTATCCATTGCTATCATAATCTCTTTTTACTTTCTACATATTAGTGTTGTTAATGCAATATAGATTTTTAGTTTGCCAACAGGATTCACCTCATCATGAACAAAATATCCCTGTTTTAATTGGGTTCATGCCGCGAATAACTCTTCAGTGATGAAAAGGGCAGACGAGCACGTGGTCGAATGATACTGATTCCATGCGTATCCTACCAGGTTTGCAACCTCTTTCACATTCCCATACTCTGCATCTCTTTTAAGGTGTTTGGACATGTGACAATAAGGATTTTCGGCCAGGGATGTGTACTGTAAATGGCCTTCCATAGCCACAACTCAACTGATATTTGCTAAAATAATGAGAGGGAATGTTCTTCTTGGGTGGGGCATGGTCTCTTGGTGCATTTCACTCCTTGTTTTCCAAATAGGCATTCAATAGCAGTGGAAATTTGAGATTGGGGAAAATGAAATTTTTCGTCAAGAAAAAAACCAGCTCCGATCTACTTCCGAGATTGCTAGGTCAAAAGTGTGGTCAAGTAGTGCCAGTGGGTAGGGGGTGCCTTTGAACAATGAATGCTGTGCTTCGTTTCAGAGTTGCTAGTAACAGGTAACCCACTGACTCCGGACCACAGCAGGACTAGTTTCGAACTCGTACAAATTTGCATTCAGTGGTATGCGTCGTACCTGTTGCGAGCTGGTTTTCGCTGATCATCGTGGGATAATTGCAAATTTTGCACTTCACATGAAAATGTCATTGGTGTCGGAAAATCTATTTGTTAAATGTCGAGGAATTTTCTCAGAGGTAGGAATTATTTCGTTATTGTTGTCGATGTCTTTGTTGAATTTTTTTTCTAATTTTTTCAGACTCTTTGGTAATGTGGGAGATATCTCAAAAACTAGAAAAACCTAATTCCTCTCCTCTTGAACAGCAGATGGTAGAAGTATTTTTGAAAAGAAGAATAAGTTTTTGGGTCGTAGCAGTGCTAGAAGTTTTGTTTTTCTTAGTCCAATGTATGTTTTGCAATAACACTAGCAATTTTCGAGACAAAACAAGCTTCTTTGTTAATTGCATGTGCTCTATATGAGTATGCATGCGTAAATGCATCAGCTACGTAAAATTTCATTGGTGTCGGGAAATCTATTTGTTAAATGTCGAGGAATTTTCCCAGAGGTACATAACTGGAAATTTCAGCGTATTCTTGACTGTGGGAAAACAGAAGTAATTTACGAAGTCGAATGCTTGGTTCGTCATGCACGATGTATTTGAGAGACCGATCGATCACTATATGTATGTACGCATCAACGAACATCTGGCTAGTAAAAAACGGAAGAGTTTACTAACACCATTCCAGTATTGATGTCTGGTACTTGTCTGGTACTTACCTGGTATCTTACTCGGTATGTGCCGTAAGAGTAGGTCGCACGAGGGATCGAAAGGATTGATTTCTGGCACGGCGTCACGCTTTGGATTCAAACACAACTGGGGGCTAGTGAAAGCATATTTAAAGGTTGCACTCTAGTTCTGTAAGGACTCTCGGGATCCACTGCTATGTGAACTGCTTCGAGCACAACTTTTCTACTCCTTTGGTCTTCTATAATTTCTTCCCTCCTTGAATCCTGCTTTATTTGCTAGAAAATAAAGTATTGGAAGATTCCCTGTTTGTGATCATCTGGAACGTTCCAGCGTGAGTCGATGGGATTCCTATAACTCTATGCCAACGGCGGACGCAGAAGACCCCCCCCCCCTCCCGAAAATGGGTCGCCGAATTTCCGAAATTACCTTACAGAATAAATGTCTTATATTAGTTTATTTTTAATTGTTCATTCTTATAATTACGTTTTGAATAATTGTTATTTACATATACATTTATTTGCCGATCGATATTTTACAATATGCGGCACCTCATTAGATCAATCCATTCTTTTTCGTCATCGTTCCTGCAATGTGTTGCAAACTGCATTTTCCAGAAAATTTTCTGGAAATCTTGCCACTGAGCATTCGGTCGACTGACTGACTGGACGAGTTAAGGTGGATGCCATTTCATCAGCTCTCTTGACCATTCGATATTGTTCGGTCATTCAATTATTATTAGTTATCGAATATTTAAATTAATATTTATATTAATTTTCCCACGTCCCCCCCCCCCTGCCGCCCGATTTCTGCGTCCGCTACTGCGCTGAGTTTGCTGGTTCTCTAATTACTACGGCTATACTAGGGATTCACCTGCTCGGTACAGGTCTTCATGGAAATTCCTTTTTTCAATCTGAACTGGAGAGTTTATTCGACTTTTTTTTTGGAATCGATCGCGCCACCGGCTAGTTATAATAGCAAATGGCAGAGTAGACAATGAGCGATGCAATTATTGGAGCGATATTTTTACTTGATATTCGAGATGAAATTGAACAGGAATGGCAAAAAATGCGTGTACGAATACACCATTAACGGTGTTTACTTCTTTTTTCGTTTTTCAAGGGTTATCCCTATGATGCGAAAAGTTAGCCAGTTTTGGGACCTGTTGTTGTCTACTGAAGACGAGTCAATATCAGCAATGGCATCAGGGCCTTCGAAGCACCGATCTACGAGAGAAGTCGCAATTGAAAGATTCGCTTCAGTACATGCAACACATGAAGCACCGCTGGGCTGGTCACTTACTCCGAGGAAATGATGACAGATGGAGGCTCCGCGTCACCGAATGGCTCCCAGGAAACAAGACGAGACTACTGGGACGACCACCGACATGATGGGCCGACGAGGTCCGCCACATTGGATGCTAGTCGCCAGAAATTGTGCGGTATGGAAGAGTTTTGGTCTTCACTGAGAAGATCGTGGAGACCGTCAAATTATCAAAGTAAGTAAGTCGTTCCGAAAAAAAAACGCATTATGGTCTATGAACTTATCCAATACCAACTCAATTTACCTACCAACATACTTGTTACTGTTTATTTACAGGTTATTCTTTGCATCCCGTAATCAGTAGAGCAAAGATGACCGAAAACAAATGTTATTTCAGTGCTTTGTGTTCTCTCTTCAGAACATTCTTTTTAGGGACTTAGCATGTGTATCCATGCATGCTTTCCTGTGATGCTTAGGCAAAATAAAGCGAATATTCGCAGTTTTAGGAGACAGAATTTCTGAGAAATTTCCAGCATCTAGATACGGGGAACCTGGAGTCGTTCCTAAGAAAGGACATTCCTGAGCAGGTACCAGTTATGACGCATGATATTTATTTAGCCGCTTTGGAGCTAATACAACATCTTCGTGTCCTGCTGATTCTGCTCCTATACTTCTAACTACATGTAAATAGGGATATAGTCAGTCACTGTTGTGAGTTGTCAATTCTCTTCTTTGTTACCTTGACCTCAGGTAAATGAGTAAACAAGTAAGTAATCCTGCTCCTTTTGGCAATATTCAGTATGGTTTTACTAATTGTGTCCACTATCCAATTTCCGCGTGCTGTTCAACAAAGCTAAACCCGCAGTTTGTACAGCACAATTTGCGCAGCAACAATAAAATGATTGCGAAACAGCTCATCACCGTGTGGTCCGGAGTCAGTGGGTTATCAAGTACTTGTACTACATACTTCTCCTCTATGTCCTTACTACATCTTCTGTGTCTTCAAGGATCACCACACCCACTGACAACACTTGACCACACATTTTCCCTTCTTTGATCATTTGGTTAAATGTGGCATGCGTGGAACCTCTGGGATGCCGGAGTTCACCTCCACGTTTTACTCAGAGCCGCGTGCATCGCCAAAATTACCCAGGGTAAACGTGTTAACACTCCCTGATTTGCTCAACTTTAACATGAGCGCCAACAAGTTTACCCTGGGTAATCTCACTGATGCATCCAAGCCTGTGACGCTTCGGATGCTGGTGTTCACCTCTACGTTTTTCTCAGGGGTGCATGCATCGTTGAGATTACCCAGGGTGAACGTGTTAACACCCCTACAATTATCCATCTTTAACATGGGAGTCAACAAGCTTACCCTGGGTAATCTCAATCATGCCTCCATGCTTGTATCCTATGGGATTACCCAGTAAGTCGTGAATCAGAGTTCACCTCTACATTTTTCTCAGAGCCGCATGCATCATTAAGATTACCCAGGGTGAACGTGTTTACACACCCCAAAATTTACCCACCTTTAATATGGGCGTCAAGAAGTTTACCCTGGGTAATTTCAGTGATGCATACATGCTTGTGACCTATGTGGTTACCCGGTACAGTCAAGAATCAGAGTTCATCTCCACGTTTTTCTCAGAGCCGCATGTATCACTGAGATTACCCAGGTTGACGTGTTAACACCCCTACATTTATCCATCCTCAACATGGGCATCAACAACTTTACCTTGGGTAATCTCAATGATGCATGCTTGTGATCTATCAATCAGCATCGATCATATGAGATCAAATGATTGGGTTATGGAGGTAAAGGGGTTATGCTCTGGATTTTCCAGTGCTTTGCTTTGACGTACTTTCTAATGAAGTGAAATAAATAGGTATTGATTGCTAAGGTGTAAAAATTGTTGCGAATGCAGTAACCTCAGGCTAGGAAACAGAGCGTTGTTACTGAAGGGAACTGACAGCGGTGGTGATCTACAGATCACGGCCGAGATCGATGGGACTTATGGCAGCCTAAGCCATCGATCTTCTAGCCCTCTTCAGCGCATAGGGTGGTTGCTCTTTTTCCTCCTTCCAATCGATTTGTGGTTAAATTCTGCATCATCAGTGGATTATAATCATTTTCCTATTACCTTTTAGCAGCGAAGACCTGTTACTGAGCCATCCTGTTATTTTATCCTGGGGCCGCCTGCATCATTGAGATTACCCAGGGTGAACGTGTTAATAACCTACCAATTTACCTGTCAATAACACGGCGTCACCGTTTATCCTGGGTAATCCCAATCATGCATCCAGGCACTAGTTCAATTAAGGACCTCTTTCCGCTACCTTATTATTCTGGTGAACTTCATTTATTTCTTTGATACCATTTAACCTATGGTTAATATCTTTTTCTGTGATTAATTTCCTCCTAAACAATAACGGGTTATCATCTCTTCTGGGCTAGGATTCATGAACTCATAACCAAGTGAAACCGGGTTACTTAACCAACTTTCACATCCTGCGTCTCTTGACAGTACGTACTCTCTAGGATGACGGATCATGCTAACCATTGTTGGTTCGTTTAGTTAATGATCCGCGAATCCCAGCCCTAAACGAAAATGATCGATACTTAGGGGTAAAGCACTTTGAGGATTGGTGGCCTTTGACCTGTACAGCTCAATAAAAGCCTATTTTAATGCAGGGTAAGCCTAAAAAGGATGCGGTCAAGTTGTGTCGGTGGGATGCCCGTTCGGGCTTCCGACTTTTCGGACTCTTCAACGATAACCCACCGACTCCGGACCACGTTCAGGATCATTTCCCGAGCATTTAGATGAGTGTTCGCAACCGTGAGTCATACCTGTCGCGGGTTTACTTTTAGCACTAAACATAGGAATAATTAAATTTTGAACACTCTTATAGGAACAAACCAACTCTCGAGCTCGGTGTAATTACTATGATCTCAATGGCTTTTTTTTTTTGAAGAAAATACCCTGACAAAAAAAAATAAAAAAATGCTAGAAGATTAACTTGAAATGTTTTTGTTCCTTCTTATATGACCGGCATTTCTCTAGAATAAGAAGAAGGCTTCAAACAAACCTTTGTGGATGGGAATCCAATAAATTTGCGAGATTTAAGTGAACAAGGAGGTAATCCTGGGATAATAGAAGCCCAACGTGTGAGACAATCTTCGCACCATTTTGGTTGTTTCACTTTGATTCCCAGGAACTTGATTTAATATATTAAGGTCTCTGACTTAATACTAGGGCTGAGCTACTTGCTGTCCACCCTCAAAAAATTGCTCTCTAGCACCTTATTCAGATGCGTCTATGTTCTATGTTCCGATGTTCCGCCGTCACTTGTTGTGATGACTCCACCACAGCTTCTATTCGGTTTCTTTATTTGTCACCTTCATCCATGAACATCGTGGATAACGAATTTCGAATCATTCCCAGGGGTATTCATCTGGTACATTCGTACAGCGACCACAGGCCCGGATACAGGGCTTACTCCGGGCCAGAATCAAAACAGTTACACTTTGAAAAACAGTAAGGTCTAATCCGGTTATGGAAGTGGCGGAAACAATAGTGTTACTGTTCCAAGTAAGATATTTCTACATGTTAAGGGATCCGTGGAACAGTCGTTGAACACCACCCATAAAGAATCCAGTGGTCTCAGATTTGTTTCATTTTTCAATCCTATCACAAAATTACAAAGTCTGTTTCGCTTTTCTACATTTTTGAAAACGCTCTCCTCATGCATTTGATATATTCTATCTGTTTCTTTTTGTTCTTCTATTTATTCTATTTATTATTCATTGATTTGAAGTGAACCAGCTCCAATTTTTTCGTGCGCCCTCCTTTCCCGCCCATTTTCTGCATCCGCCACTGCTACGAACACTCACCAAGGAAACCATCTCTGTGTTTTCATGATGTTGTTGAAGTACCGAATCGTTGAAACCTACCATGGGGCATAAAGGCATACCTACGAGAGGAATTCGTAATGTAGTGCCAAGAGGACCTGTGTGGATAAACAATTAGGTTACTGCCCGAAAAATAACCTTGTTCTCAGATATCTAGTGGCATTACACAACTGCACGCCCTCAGGTGTTTATTTGCGCTTCTTTTGCTGCTGCAGCTAAGGAGAATACTACGTTAGTTCTCCATCACTTACTGATGATGGAATTCATTAGTTTCTTGTTTGTGGAATACTACGTGCCTTGAGTATGAGCACGTGTGGCGCAGTGGTAAGAGGCTCGCTGCGCACGCACACGGTCGATGGTTCGATCCTGCCCATGACCAACCAAGCCATCCATCCCTCCGGGGTCAGTAAATTGGTACCAGAGGAGTCTGGGAGGATGAAGCACTGACTTGGTTCAGCGGATGTCCCCCGCAAGTCAGTGTATAGGGCACATACGCATTCAACGCCTCTACGATGTTCAGATGAAGTCGAATGCGTGGCGCATCCCTCGTGACGGGATTGACCAACGCCAACCACTTTATCCACTTTTACTTGCCTTGAGTTGATCCATGTTATGTTCCATTTTGGAGGTTTCATTTCCGATACTCCGGCAGGCTTGGTCCCTTTTTGGGGTCAAAACCACTTCTTCCGGGCCCCTCACCCCTCATACTACTGTTTTGTACTTGTATTACTTCTATGTGAAGTTATTATTATTGATAGTTACTCAGCGGTTGTGGAGCGTTATACCTGGGTTAGTCGGGGTGTTCAAGCTTCACGATTGGCACATTCCTGCTACTGACCAATCACAGGACTCGTCTACATTGTCCGTTCCAGGTATAACTCTGCATACCCTTGTTCAGCTGTTTTTCTTTCCATCCTTCCTTACGTTTGGTCGGCCCTTTTTATAGTGAATTTTTCGGTCCATTTTCGATAGTTCTTCCTGTATTTCCACTACTACTTCTATACTATTAATTGGTATTATATTATTTCGGAAATGTCCATTCTCCATTCAGCACCACTTCTGGCTCGTACATTTCTGCTGCGCTCCTTCTTGATTGGTGATCTCTGGACAGAAGTCCGACCTAGGCCCCCTTAGTCCACCAAGGCTGTGTCCACCGATGCAAGCAATTTCTTCATGAAAAATCAATGAGTAAACAAGTAGCCGAAATTTGCACAAGCTATAGAGCACGGCTCGAAGTGGACCGCATTGCCACTTAGCTGGGAATTTCGTGACCATCCAGTTAGAGGCCACGCCCATCGGCAGCTACCATCCAGTAGCAGCAAACATTCCGCAGCCAGCGCGGCCGGTTCCGGTCGGTTGACGCAAGTTGCGACAGATACGCAGTGCATCAGTCAATAGAGCCGCAAACACACGTGAAGGATGTTGACATAGTCGACGTCAATGTTTATGGTACTGGCGCACAGTTGGTGAAGCGCATTCTAGCGGCCAGTGAAATTAATGACGTCACTTTTATTAGTGGAAAAAATTTTCGCACTGGAGAAATTAGCCACAATATAATAAGTCACTTCTGCCAAGTCAGAGTGCAGACAAGCAGGGGCACGCCTCCTCTGCGTCGCTGACCTCCTGCTTACCCGCTCGATCTGATGATGTTATAAGCTCCAATGCTTACGGTGTTTTTTACATACCATTTTAAGCCTAGCCTGTTACGGTAAACTTTATTCCTGAAATAGAAAATTTAATTTTCTCCCGTTGAAAATTATTTTCTGCATATTCCAGCTTCAACCGCAGCAGTCGCAGACTACGGATAAGGTGAGAGTGCAGAGAAGCAGAGATTTCTTGCTAGTGTTTCTAACTGATGTTTGCTCTCCACGTCAAAAACGTGCCGGTTCTTGCTAAACTCGGCGCTCCGCCCATTTCCGGTCAAGGGTTAGAAAACAAATTCTATGGATCACAAATAGTGGACGAATAGATGAGTGGATTAGTGGAATGAATGAATGAATGAATGGCTGAATGAATGAATGAATGAATGAATGAATGAATGAATGAATGAATGAATGAATGAATGGGATGAATGAATGAATAAATGAATGGGATGAATGAATGGGATGAATGAATGAACGGATGAATGAATGAATGGGATGAATGAATGAATGGATGAATGAATGAATGGGATGAATGAATGAACGGATGAATGAATGATTGATTGGTTGAATGGGTGAATAGAATGCTAGTTTGGATATAATTTCTCTCAAAATTGAAGATAGCTGAGTATTTGTGCCCATGATCTTCATTTCTCATCTCCCTTCCCAGATATCGCATACTCTCTTGCGTTCTCTCTCTCTCTCTCTCTCTCTCTCTCTCTCTCTCTCTCTCTCTCTAATATCTTCACTACGTTCATCAGTGAAACGCACTATAGCAAATCAATGAGTAAATTTATTCATAAGTAAAAAAATAATATATGAATAGAAAACCACCAGTGGCGATGTGTCCTCCCCCCCCCCCCAAGAATGCGTCGCCCAACTTTCGAAAGTACTTTACAAAATAAATAAAAACTTTGTATAAGCATATTTTCAATTGTTTATTTTTACCATTATCTTTTGAATATTTTTTTACTAATCATTTTTTTATTACAAGTAATATTTTTATCAATTTTATTTCCTGTCCGGGTCCTCAAAACGGCGCAGACCCCATTTTTTCCCCTTCCCCCCCCCC
>JARK01001543.1:344337-368577 GCA_000688135.1 Ancylostoma ceylanicum
TCTGCGTCCGCCACTGATATCGTTGTATATAAAAACGGCAACCCTGGCAACGCCCTGCAAACACAGCACCCGATTGGTCTGCCGCGACGCGGAGGTGGCGCGTCGCAGCATGCTGCTCATGCTCTGTAGGGCAACAACGGTTGACCGTCAATGTACTCTCTTCACTTCTTGTCATCCTTGCAAAATTCCAGTTCTACGATTTTTCAGGTCATCTGGGAGTCGAAAGTACTGGCTGAGTATCTCGATGAGGTGTTTCCATCAACCTCAGTGCTTCCACGCGACCCATTCGAGAAAGCTCAGCAAAAAGTGCTGGCCGAGCGACTGTCACCAGTAAGTTTCATTGGTTAATACACTAGTTTCGCGTCAGTAATGCACAATTATGGACCGTAGTGAAACTACATAGCTCTAGATGGGCGCGATGCACCGTGAGGGAAAAGAGGGCGGAGCGGCTGTCGTGCGATTGGTGCGTCCAAACGCCCACCTATGCCGTTCTTCAGTTAACAAAACTACGCCTTAAAAATTTTTGAAAAAAAACTTCATGAAGAAAGGAAATTCCATTGCGAAAAAAAGAAGGAAAGAAAAAATTTTCTAGACATACATACGCAAATTCCAATGCACCTTTACCGAATAATAAAGAAGTTCCATTTTTGTTGTAAAAAAGTCTTTTTACCCAAATGATAACCATTTGATCCCATCACAACCTTTTTTTTCAGCTGATGAACGTCCTTTTCGAGCTCTTCAGCTCAAACACGCCAGCAGCACAGAGAAAAACTGACAACGCGCTTCACTCAGCGCTTCGAGGAGCAGAAGCACTGCTCACCGACAGCTTCTACGGAGGTACGGAGAAAGAAAATTATTGACAGACGAATGCGCCCCAAACAAGTGGGCGGGCAAGGAACCCGACTGCAGCTGGGTTACCCCACTTAATAAATTGCTACCAGCGAAATTACGAGGTTTTAAGGTCGACAGCCAGGTTTCGCCGACTACATGTTATGGCCGTTCCTCGAACGACTCGAGCTGATTACTCTGAATCCATACACTCAGTTCAGGTGAATTTTTCTTAATACGCAAATGCCTGGATGCATAAGTGAGGTTACCCAGGGTAAACGTGTTAACTTACCCGTCGTTTACACAAGGGTCAGCACGTTTACCCCGGGTCATCTCAATAAGGCATTCAGGCCATAATGGGCGTGTCTCACCCACTCAGCCTTTTCCGTTCGAAACGTATTAATGGATGACTCTAGAGGAGTAGAACCGCACCGCACGCCGTGCCGCGTTGTTTTTGCTGTAGCACTCTGACTGTCTGCGCATCCGCAAACTCCATTAGTATGATCGTTCGCAGCTTTGATCGCTTTTATGATGTGACGTGACGAACGGGTCCTGATCGTTGAAATTTCCCACAAGTTCTGGACTAAATATTATCAAAAAGAAAAACAAAAATGAACAAAAACAATTAAATTCCGTTGAAAAATCTTCCAGACAAAAAGCCTCGCACGCAAAATTACACAATTCTAAAACGTCAATTATTTTTTTCCAGTCAGCTTTATTTTATTATTCACTTCTATTACCTTATTCCATTGTTTTTTTTTTGCATCACTACGTTATTTTTTCAAAAATTCTACTGGTTTACAGGTACTTCCCCGGCCTACACTATCCAAAAATGGGAGCATACATTGCCCGAATGCAAAGCCAGCCAGAAGTATGCATATCGATTGATACGTATTAATCGATAACCATTAGCACCAAAGTTGCTTCAGATTCGATTTGCTATGCGGCCATTGTCGCACCACAAAGCCTACGTGGACAGTTTCAATGCCGGCAATCCGAACTACGATTACGGTATCTTCCGTGCAGGACGATAAAGGGACCTCCGTGCACCTAGTGTACCATTTTTCTGTTGCTATTATCTATTTTTCTAGCATAGCTGTTATTAGTATTGATTACTCGTTTGGCACTGCGCAAAAACTGCAAATTCGCAAAATTGTCTGTATATACGCAAATTTTCGTTACGGCTTGAATTTCAACAATCTATGACGTCATCGGTTAATTTTCTGATTCTCGTCAAATACCCGGTTCTTTCTGTAGATAAGCGTAGATTTCTGTGTCATTATGCATGACGTGCATTTGTTTATTATTTATGCGCTTCACAATAGAACTGATCGATAGTCGTAGGTTATCTTATTTAGAGCAATTCGCTTTTTTCACAGATTGTGATGTGGGCGGGACTTCTTGGACTTTTTTAGTGATGTGAGCTTACGGTTCCGCGTAAGCCACGCCCATATCTGGAAGCATCTTTGAATTATAGCGACAGTATTGTTCACGCAGCAATAATTTATCGCTTATCTGTTTGTACATATTGTTTCGTCGTAAATAATTAATAAATATTCTTCCCAGTCAATCAAGCCAGTTGTATTTGAAACTCGTTCAATAACTAACAAAATACTTACACAGGGTTTACGTATAGGATATCTTGGTGTAGCATGCATCCACTCGGGACCAATTGCTTTTTGAACGAATTGCTTGTGCGCGTGGCCACGACCTATAAACACAGCTATAAAATTATTGTATTATTGTGCTAGCAAAGACAACGCAAATTGGGTCCACCGCTTCGTTTTCGAAAGAAAAGGTGTGAACAGGACGCGACATGGATCCGCGACGTTGCTTCGCGTGGATAAACATCATCCACAACATCATGAAACGGAATGGAAAAACTCATGTTTCTGTGAGTGACCCCTCTTTTGAAGGCTGCGTGACAAGACGTACGCTGCTGAGTTGTGATTGGTCGATTCATGTGCGCGTCGCGGCTGCACCTTCAAACGTACGAGCAGCGCTGGGGAGAAATAGACAAGTTTCCCGAGCTAACGTGGGACAGATGAATGCCATCGGAGCCGAAGAAGTGTAAGGAGGTGTCCACCGGCGTCATTCTTCGAAGGAAGAACCTGGATTTAGAGAGCGTACGCGTGCGATGCGGTCGCGTCGCGGCGTCCGTCTTGACCGCCTCCCGTGGTGCGGCATGGCAGTCGAATTCCCCGCTGCTGGTCGGAGCAGACGACCACAGCCAGCATACAGAGCCCCTGTGTCTCTGCCCGAGAAAGCCGCGTCGCGGTCGCGCCCCTTGCACACGGCCGTTTGGAGTTTCCTGTATACAGTCGTTCCAAAAAATACTTGCCTCCGGCATCCACCGCCCGTCAGCTGAGCCCTGCCGCGCCTCTTATGCGTTATCATACGTGCTGCGACGTGGCTTAGTCGACGCGCAGTGTAGCGGGAGGCAAGTATTTTTTGGAAAGACTATAGGTGGTGCGGCTCTGCATAACAGACGTGTTGTGCTCTGTGATGCAAGGATGATTAAAAGACGCTGTAAACGGCAGGCGAGTTGGCCCTGAAATGCGGTGGTAGGCGTTTGGATGCCCTAATCGTACGCTCATAGACTCGGACGACGAGGCTCAGACGCACGCATTTCCGGATTTGTAGCGGTCGCGCGGTATCTTCATTCATGACGAACATGCCGCGTTGCCGATCTTCGTGGAAAGTTTACGTGCGTCTTACGCTCAACTGACGCACGCATCTAGTATAAATTGCCCTATTGAGCCAGCGCTAGGCGACGCGGCGGCGAAGCGGCTAGGTGAGTCTTCTATCTCCTGAATCAGCCCTTTCACTCTTGCGGTGTCTCTTTTGGGTTTCCAAGGCGATTCTGCACATAAAGACGTGAGAATTGAACTTCTTCTGATGTAATGCCATTCCTCATCTTCTGCGTTCGATTCCCGTGGTGGTGAATTCTTTATTTTGAAGTATGGAGGGGTAGACTTGCAGGCGCTCTCCCTGTAGACCTCTCCAGCGCGCAAACAAGTTCTTTCTTGTACCATACAGGTTCTTTCCCGTGCTGAAGCGTCATTTTACCCGTTAACCCACGTTGACACGCGTTAGAACAGGTTCAACGTTTGCATTAACGTGTATCAACGTGAGTTAACCTGTGAAGTGGACCCCATGCGAAATGTGCGATCACAATCGATTATCCCTGTGCTGCCCAGTCGACTCATATTTCTCACTGGCACTATTCCACTTTCACGGACCCAAAATCTTCAAAAAATTTTTTCGCCGAAACTTTGCATAGGGGGGTTATTTGAGGTGCTNTCTAGAATGTTCTAAAGTTGTTGAGATATGTACTTCTGACTGTTTTTGGAATTTACTGGTAATTATTAGTGACCGGCACTATTCCACTTTCACGGACCCAAAATCTTCAAAAAATTTTTTCGCCGAAACTTTGCATAGGGGGGTTATTTGAGGTGCTGAACACGAATATCGTATCCATTTTGTACCGTAACCCCATTTTGGTAGGGTTACGGTAGGGTAACCCAAGATACGGTACCTCATGGAATTCGCTGAAACTTTGCATAGGGGGGTTATTTGAGGTGCTGAACACGAATATCGTATCCATTTTGTACCGTAACCCCATTTTGGTAGGGTTACGGTAGGGTAACCCAAGATACGGTACCTCATGGAATTCGCTGAAACTTTGCATAAGGGGGTTAATTGTGGCGTTGAACACGAATTTTAGAGTTATTTTGCATTCCTGAGCCACTATTCTTTGGAAATCTTTATTTTATTCAAACCTGATGTGGTATAAAGGTAGTATTCGATAATTTTTCATATGTGGCCCTAAAGAGGGCCGTTGGGATCGACTGGAGAGTGAATTATATCAACATGGGACTGGGTAGTGTTCGGCAACTTGGCTCCAGAAGTTGAAGAAGGCCTCGTCGCGCTTTCCGAACCTCTGTCTCCAAAGGAACTCACTTATGTAGTCCCTATAGCGTCGGTTGTTGATCCCATATTTGCGCTTGGCGAGGTTCTTAAACTTCTGCCAATGACACTCGATGTTCTGAGTGTGGGCACCAGTACTCGGATCAACGAAGTTGACCTGGTGGTTGACGGTGAGATGCCTGAAGCCTTGGGGCAGAGAGGCGATTCTGTTATAGGCCCGCCAGCAGTCACTGATGATAGTCGTACCTGGTCTGATGTACTTGACTATGAGCCTCAGAAGGGTTGCAGCGTCTCGCCTCCTCACCAGAATGAGGAACGACTTGCCGCTGCCTCTCTCGTACCCTCCAAAGAGCCACTGGTGACGGCGGACCCACCGGCCCCGATTGTACTTCCTCTTCGTGACACACGTCTCGTCTATTTCAACGGTGTGTCCAAATCCTCCCAGAACAGGCCGATTTCTTCGAAAGTACTCGCAACATATGTCGCGAAAGTACTGTTCCCATTGGGTTATGGTGCTATGACCCACGCCGAGCTCGTACTCCTTGTCCACAACCAGGCCGATGTTATACACCCAGAAATAGGACAAGGCGAACACCTTGGAACACGGCAAGTGGGTCCGCGAGAAGAAAGAGCCCTTCTTGGCGCTAATCTTAGGCTTCTTGTTACCATTCGGGCCGACGCGGCAGTCTCGCGTGTGGCATATCCACACGTTTTCCGTCCTCCACAGTCTCATCTGGCGCTGGCAGGTAGGGCAGAGAGGCGAGCCGAGCAGCGCGATTGTGCGAAGCCAGTCCTCGAAGTCCTTCTCGTCCATCCGTAGCTTCTCGAAGACATCTGCCAGAGTGAAGCTCCTCAATTCTTCTTCCAAGCGACGCAGGGCCAACGTTCTGGTTGCTGCCATCCTATTCCACTCACTTTCTCCAGATGAAGATGGCTCACCATACTGATAGTGCAGTAAGAAGCTGCGTCGTACATTTTCCGGGGCTTAAGAGAGGAATCAAAAGTGGGAAATTTCAGTTTTTGAAGGATATCGACCTTGGCACGCAAACTAATGTTGGTCTTCGTGTTCAGCACCTCGAAGAACCTTCTTACGCAAAGTTTCAGGAGATTCTGTGATCTACATTGCCTACAGTACACCACCGTAACCCCACAAGTATGGGGTTACGGTACAAAATGGACACGATATTCGTGTTCAGCGCCACAATTAACCCCCTTATGCAACGTTTCAGCGAATTCCATGAGGTACCGTATCTTGGGTTATCCTACCGTAACCCTACCAAAATGGGGTTACGGTACAAAATGGATACGATATTCGTGTTGAGCACCTCAAATAACCCCCCTATGCAAAGTTTCGACGAATTCCATGAGGTACCGTATCTTGGGTTACCCTACCGTAACCCTACCAAAATGGGGTTACGGTACAAAATGGATACGATATTCGTGTTCAGCACCTCAAATAACCCCCCTATGCAAAGTTTCGGCGAATTCCATGAGGTACCGTATCTTGGGTTACACAACTAACCCTACCAAAATGGGGTTACGGTACAAAATGGATACGATATTCGTGTTCAGCACCTCAAATAACCCCCCTATGCAAAGTTTCGGCGAAAAAATTTTTTTGAAGATTTTGGGTCCGTGAAAGTGGAATAGTGCCTTAGTGACCACATGGCTTTCGCAGTGCGCGTCTCTGTATCTTATTCTCGTAGTGAAAGTAGAGCGCCCAATTCAGAAGTCTTAACTTCTCCTAGCTTCATATTTTAAACATGTTTACATCCTTTTCCTCTCCTCTTCGTTTTCTCTTCGGGAGTCATTTTCAGTAGCGACGTTGGTTGAATACATATAAGGACCGTTTATGCTTCAGCAGATGCGCGCGTCCGTCTGCTCCGACCAGTGTGCAGCAGGAACACAGCCTGAACAGCGTAACACGCCAAGTACAAAGCCCAGCAGCATCTCCTCTTAGTTGCTGTCATCCTTCCCTCATTTGCTGCTCAGGTTTTCCTCCTTTTTGCAGCAATTGCCGAAGAATGACAGCGATTGAGGGGAGGATAGAAGCAGCTGGCAGGAGATGTTGTTAGGTTTTATACTTGGCGAATCACGCTGTTCGGACTGCGTTCCTGCTAGACAGTTATCAGGGTGTGTGATGAAGGATAGTGCCAGACGGATTATCGGTATAGGAAACCGCTACTTCCGAAGTTTCCCTCGGCGGAAATCGGAAACTTAGCTTCGATCTAAGACAATCAGTAAGCTGCTAAATTAGGTTGGGACACCTTTTGAAGCATGGTTGGCTCATTTCCATCAGGTTCAAAACGGCAAAACGGCCTGACGCTGCGCGTGCGAGTGGCAAGTGTCTGTAGACGGGCCAATCGCATCGCTACCGCAGCGCACACGCACGTGTTTGCAGCCTCCTGTTCCTTTCACTGAGGATACACATAACACGTTGACAGGTCCCCGTCAAAATTCAGCGAAAGCGCCGCGTGGTATGCGGTGTGGTTGTCGGCCACCTCGTAATGTACACACTATAATCACAATCGCTCCACTCAATGGAAGCAACGCTATGTATAGTCTTTCCAAAAAATCCTTGCCTCACGCTACACTGCTCGTCGTCTGATCCACGTCGCACCACGTATGACAATGCATAGGAGGCGCGGCGTGGCTCAGCAGATGGGCGGTGTAGCACGAGGCAAGGATTTTTTGGAAAGACTATAGCTCACATGTTAAACCACTTTGACATGTGTCAACGGGTGAGGGCGGGGCGGACGGGTCCTATGATTGGCTAATTCGGTGGATTGGCCACTCACAGCGCTTGGCCGCACCGACCGTATAACGCTCCACAGCCACGTGTCAACATAGACATTGGTCCTGCTGCGATTAACGCCTGATTGTTCTCCCCCCCCCCCCTCTCCCTTCTATAGCTGGGTTCTTTTTCTTTCTAGGGTCTCTTCATTTAGCTTCCCCGGCGGAACGTATCATATCTATAAAGTAATCGCGGCGATTGTCATCTGACAATGAGGAACACTCATCTTTCTCAATGTTGATGTCCCTTCACCGACTCATTGCCTGCTTTTTATTCATTTTGAAGTGACGTACCCTAAAATTAGCCTAATTGACGCTACCTGCTCATCACAAGTCCATTTGCAGTTGGGTCCAAGACATTCGGTCCAACCAAGTTCCTTGCTGCAAGGATGGTTGCGGTACGTAATTTTCACTTTTTTGGGCTGATTCCAATTATTAGAGTAGAATAAGCATAGTTTAGAACTACTTTCTCCCTTTATCGTAGGATGACTCTTTTTCATTTTTACAGAGGAAGCCTTCTAAGAAAAAGGCTGATAAGTCAAAGCCTTCTGAAAAAGAGGCTGATAAGTCAAAGCCTTCTGAAAAAGAGGCTGATAAGCCAAAGTCTCGTAAAACGGGTGGAAGGCAGGTTCGTTTAGCTTTTCTTCTCTTCTACATCAGATTCCAGCAACACAAACTCCTTTAATTTTCTCCCATTCCAGAAACAGAATCGAAAGCAGCAGCCGCTGCAGGTGACGCAGGCGATGGTCGAATGTAGCGTCGCTGTTTGTTTTTCCTTCTAATTCTAACTAATAGAAATCCAGGTAAAACCCTATTCTCTTCATCTTCTTCCATTTCCAGGCAAATAGCCAAGTGGATCCGTCGTCATTGGCCGTGGCAATCAGACGCAGCCCTCGTCTCAAGGTCTGTTTTAGCTTCCTTTTTACTCCACCTTCAGACAGAAAAAACCCTTTCAATTCCTCTTTTTTTCAGCAACTGAATACACCACCTCTTAGACGCAGTCCTCGTCTTCTTGGGAAAGTGAGTTTCCGTTCACATCGTCGTGCTTGTAATTATCTGTTGTAGTAAACTGTTGCTTAAATCTTATATGATTTCATCGGATTCAGGTTCGGGTCGACTACCGTGAACAGTTAGGAATGCGTGTACCAAAAGCCGAGTTGCAGTTATGCCACATTCCACCAAAAAAGCCAGCTCCAAGAGGAAAGAAAAGGGTGACTTGCATGGTCAGGGTATGTCGTTCGTTACATTCTTTCAATTCCACGTATATATGAATTTGGTTTTTTTTTCACATCATATAAGTTCAAGCCCTAGATAAACTGGCGGCCAGTGTGCAAATTACTTGCCGCCAGAATGTTGTGACAGCCGAAGTAGTGTTAATAGCTCTAAGTTAGTGGCACACATCATAGGTGTTGATAGTGGTTGTTAAAAGAGGATGGCGGTATTTATGAGGCTCGAACCAGAGTCGACGGCGAAGGTATGGGCGACGCTAGCGTCGGCCGGCCCCTCGGCTTCCTCGGGCGTCACGCAGCGTCGAGCGACTGTCACTAACCTAATACGTCTCAAACTCAAAAATCAAAGTTTGTCAGCGAAAGAGCTTACAAAGTCGTACAAAATATTTGTAAGAACCAAAAGAATGTATGGAGACATTTCTACAGGATTATAAATGTTCCCAAAGCTTTCAAATTGAACTTTTTTTTTTCAAAACACTTGGTTCAATTATTAAGTGGGATTGGATGTTACAGTGCCAATCAGGAACAGATGGAAGGAAAGCACAATATCGGTGTAATGGCAATGTATAGATTGCCGGTCACATATATCCCCTAAGGATTCGCTCTAGGCGATAGCAATCAATGCGAGAAATGCCCGCGCATAATTTCTCAGGTCAAATCTCAATGCAAAAGTACCCGAGGACTGAGACATCAATGACTGATGCTAATGTTTGTTCGGATTCTTTCTCCTTTGATTCTCATCTGCTTACAATCATCAATCTTCCATTTCGGATCCCATTTGTTTCAAAATAACGCTTTTTGAAGAAATGATCATGTATTCAGCTATATTCTTCGGTCATTTTTCATCGCTACCCATACGGATAAGAAAGATATAGTGTTTCACTTGAATAACTCCAGCATTCCCCTCAAAACGCCGCTTGACGCCCGAAGAAGCCGGCCCGGTTCGGCTTCCTAGGGCGTCGACGCGCGTCGACGCGCCGCGCAGCCGGTCGACGCTGCAGTGCGCAAGGTATGGTCGGCCTAATTTGTGCTGGCGGCGGCCGCCGCTCGCCGCCCCACGAAGCCGGACGAGGCCGCGGCGATCGATTCGCATGCTGCGCACGGAAGCCGACGCGCCCCAACGCTGCTCGCCGTCGAGTCTGGTTCGAGCCTGACAGCTACAGTGGGTAACGATAGCGGTGGCCCTTCCGCGGCCTCGAAATGCACGCGATGCAACCGCGACGCTCACGATGTAATCGTCAACACAGTAGCGAATCTGGGTTTTCCTGATAGCTATTCTTTACATTTGACGTTAACTATAAGAGAACTAGGTAACTCTCAAGAATACCCTAAGGTTTGTTGTCCCGGAGGGGATTCCTGCTCGAGCGGCGCGGTCGCGCCGCATGCCATCGACGCCCATTGTAGATGGCACGTCTCTGGGAATATTCTGATATGGATTTTCTACCTTTACCATAGTTACGTCACATTTCTATGATGAGCATTTTTCTTCCCTCAAATTGTATTTAGAGGGCGCAGTAGTAGCTGTTTTCGGTGCATTTTTGGCGGAGAAGTCGAGAAATCGAATAACCTTCCACTAATCAGTGCGGAATCCTTTAGTTCGAGTCTCGATCTACCGGATCTGAGTATTCTGGAAGCTACTTTTCCAAATTAATCTATCTCTTTTAAGAAATCAAACACCCGAAGTGTCGATAATGCTCCGGCAAGCGCGCAGCGCGCCATCACCGGAAGTGCTGCTTCGCCGCAAGTTGGTGCGACACAGCCATCAAACGAAACAACGCAGGGAAGAAAGCGAAAAGGGAAGAAACGTGGAAGGGCTGTTTCGCCGGAAGCTGGTCCGGTACAGCCATCAAACGAAACAACGCAGGAAAGAAAGGGAAAAGGAAAGAAACGTGGAAGGGCTGCTTCGCCGCAACCTGGTGCGGTACAACAAGCGGTACAGCAGGTGGATACACCATTGCGTGCAGGAAATGGTTCTCGCAGACGTGGCGTGTTGTCGCCGAATACAAGCCTGAATGCAGGAACTCAGCAACGTGCTGGAACTTCTGTAAGTTCAAGCCATAGTTCAGAGTTGTTTTTGATTTCTTCATCAACGCTAACACTTTGAACCTATAGCATTTCGAGTTGCTATGGAAGGATAACTTTTTCTTTTCAGAAAATGGTGATGATGAGAACCTTTAATTCTACCACTCCTACCACTTGTAAGTGCTTAATTTTTTCTGTGTTATGGTTACTTAGGTGTTGTTCATGCGTGCAACGCGTTCAAGTTGACGCGCTGATACACCACACAATAGAGGAATGGAGAAGAGAATTCCTGGCAAATAGGGAATGTTCCAAATTCCGTCGCGCGAAGAAACTACGTTTTTTCTTCCGCCACGTCGAGACAACGCGGAAATTGTTGAATTAAAAAAAATTATGACGCGCTGGAAGCATGAACAACGCCTCATAAGAGAACAGAATTGAAAAGGTTTTATAAATTAAAATGTACGTTGTTGTTTCTTTCGAGTGTTGGATTGTTTCATTATTCTTCAAATTTGAGCAAGGAATACTCCTTGGTTAGGGATTAGTTGTGATATATCTTTAGATAATACCTAGCTTGCAACACAGTTACTGTCGCCCCACCTCTTGGTCTTTCTAAGCTGCCAGGAATAACAGAACTGTCTTTAGAGACATTAGGCTATTTCACGCTTGAAAGTTGGTAAGACTATAGTAGATGACAATGTAATTGAAGCAGGCATCATCGAGGGAGGGCGCGAGGGATAGGAGATCGTAGAGGAGAGGATCATGAGGGGAATGGACGTTATGACTAGAGAGGCAGAGGGCATTGGCGAAGTTGAATAAAATGGAGACCTAATCATTCGAGCAAAACATCATTTTCGTCGGGTCAGATTAGAGGAGATCGTTCGGGAGGGACAAATGGATGTGCTTATGAATTTTGGAATTTGCATGACGAAGGGTTGAGGGGAATGCTCCCTTGCTTGCGGGTTGATCGGAGAGAAGGTCTTATGGGGTCGACTTTCTTCATCGCCTAGTCTGACTTTAATCAAAATTGAGAAGAGGAATAGTATTGAAAGGCAATGGATTTTATATATTTAAACTGAAAGCCGACCATTTTAGGCGACCACGAGAATATGACGCATGGTGAAATTGTGGCTTCGAGAGTAAGTTTTTTTTTTTTGAACTCTCATTTATGGTGAATGTGATATTTTTGTTGCATCAGTTTGAATTAGCAGTCCTACTCTATAACCCTGAAGTTATCCCTTTCCTTACTTACAACCGGCTTTCGCTGTCAAATTAGCTGTTGTAGCGTCACAGTCGTAGTCGCTAATCAGTTGAGAACCAGCTGACTTGTTGTGGCGATTAGTGCAGTTAAATGAAACAGAGTTACTAAAGCACTAAAGTTTACGTACACGAAGACTTGCTTCGAAATAGGTGTTATTCGCTTTACCTTCTGGGGAAATTGTCGCATTAAAATATCAAAATCCCTCAAAATATCAAGATCCACAAACGCATATCTGAACCTGAATATCTAGGCCTAAACATTCGAAGGTTGGATCACGACCAATGGAGGTGTTACGAGGAGTCTCAGCTGGAAACAACATAATCTGCGGAAATTCGCTTCTTTCAGAACCGCGCAGTTAGTGGATCATGGGTAACAATGATCTCCACAGCGTCTCAGGAATTAGAGAGGTGTCCAAGGCCTTTAACGATGCTACAGATAAGAAACGTTGTCAGCTACATTTTTCCTCCACTCGATGTAGAACAATATGAAAGTGCTGTTTCGTAAGTGTTTTGCTCGTTATTCATGCGTCTCCGCGCCACAACAACTTTTTTAAGCCAACTTGTTCATCGTGTGACCGAACGCTGGGGAACTGGTGCGATCAGACGTGACGCAGAAGTGCCTCTTTCTCTTCCCTACTAGGGGTATTTTTGACGGAAGCTGTATGAATGTGTCTTAGGTTAGAAGTTTTTATTTAATGCGAATTTAAACTGTCGTTTTTTCAATGAGAATTGAAAGGATTCCTAAAGCATTTATGGAAGCAGCTGTGGTGACAAGGATTTCTCAGTAAACGGGAAAGAAAGGAGAGTTGGTGTCGACAAGGATGCCGAATGTTGTTCTTGCAAAGACAATGAGTTGCCAATACTACCAATACATAGGGAGTTTCGAAAATTTATATATGCTACGCATATATTTATGTACACATAACTTGGAAGCGGTAATTCAGTGACAAAATGCTGTTACCCCGATTGTACCTACAGTCGATTCGTTTCGGCAGTGCATTTCCCGCGACAGCGACTCTGCTGGCATTGGAGCACACTGCGCCGTCGGTCAAAGAGATGATCTACCAGCAGTCCGGTGTCTTTTGGATGTTTTATCGCTTGTTTCCTCTTGTATTGTTCTTTCTTAGTTCCTAGAACAGTTAAAAAGGAAACAGACGATGAATCTCGTCAAGAGGCCAGATCGATCGTAACGAATTCACTACACGCTCTCTGCTGTAGTTCGCAGTGGGACTTCTAGAGCGTCGCCGCGGTGGAAAGTATGTATAAATCACCCTTCATAGTTCTGCTACTGGGGCGACCGCGGTGTCCTCATGCTGAAATGGCAGCGATCAATCAATACACAATAAAATTATGGCAGCTGAGTGCGTTGGCTTGACGAGGTGCTACGAATTTATTTGGAAAATTAGGGATGAAGATCATTATTCAAGCTGGGCACCATTCAGTCGAGCAGGTTTTCCCTTTTTACGGCTTAAAGGCAGTGTGTCACCTCGTTTTCGTGTTTGAGCTGTTAGCAGATTGCGAATCTCCTCGACACGCTGATTCCGGCGATANGAAGCAGCAATCAAGGGGAATTTCTTGCTATTTTTGATAGATTCCGCACTTTGAAAAAACATTGTAGCCAAAATTTCGTTTCAATACCTTTTACCCTAATGGTTTTCAGTAATGTTTCCACAGTTGAGACTTCACGATTGAAGCAATTTTTATTGGGCTAGCTTTCGGCGTGGTAACGCCTTTTTCAAGCCTACAACATAAAATACATAGCATGTTTAGGAGAATTTATTAATGGTTTTACAAATGTTTCTTACTTTTCATATCGTTTCATAATTATAAGATCACTTCAAGAAATTAGGCAATTTGCCCAAAATGAAGACTGATTCTGCACACCTACGTGACCGAGAGGGTGAGTACGCGGCAAAGATGCAGGTTTAGCAGCGCTACTTGGTCGTCTGTCTTCTTCTGAGGAAGAAGGCCAGATCAAAGCTCTCTAAAATGATACCCTCAGTATCCCATCCATTGCTGCACAGATCTAAGGTTTGTTTCGTGTGTGGACAAGGCTGTATGTCACTCTCCGGTGCTTCCGAATCTGTTGCGAGCTTTGTGCGCCATTGCACAGCCTCTGCTCGTGAGGAACGTCGGATTCTCAGACCTGCTTCGTGCAGCACCTCGTCTAAGAAATGGATTCTGTCACATTTGGAGATCCAAAATGCCAAGTCAGCCGTATGGAGAGGCATGAGGAGCTGAAGAAACATTGCTAGAGAAGCAGTGAAAAGTTCTCTGAAGCATATCCACCCGCTTATGGTGTCGCGATTGAATTTCACAGTGAGGAACCTAGCGGAATTTTGATCAAAGTTGACGATATTGCGTTTTGATGGACTGTGTCATGAAGTGCTTATTCAGACGGTGTTTTCGGTTGGATACAAATCCAATTTGGATGTTTAAGTGCCCCTGGCAAGATCTAAGTAAGGATTTTGCCAACTTCATCTCAAGCAATTATGGCGGTGAGGTGTCATGGTCGCTAAAGGCATTCTGCCACACCTGCAGGCAGGAACAGGCTTTTGTGGCATGCAGAATGGACTCGACAGAACTCCAGATGATGCCAGAAGCACGTCTGCGGCCATTCCTGAATGAAGGGCATCGACAAAGCAACATTCTGTAGAAGTACGTCGGTGCGACCCACTTGACCCACTGAAAGATGGAGCAGTTTAGGTCGCGTAAGAGCGAAGTCCTGTCTTGTCCAGCATGTATTTCTGACCTAAACCTGATTTGCAACCTCTAAAACACCTTTCCAGGTGGATTGACGTGAACAACCTCTGTTCAGAGCAGTCGATTACTTGAAGCGAGCACTGCAAGCTTGAAATGTTACTGACCCAATAACGTAAAGAAATTTTATTTCCAGTATGCCTCGATGACATTTCGAGATCGCTAACAAACGTGGAGAAACTGTCCATTATTACTTTCCCATGATTTCCATTTTTTCATCNACATGTGTGTATGTGTATGTGTGTATGTGTGTATGGTGTGTATAATTCGGGGTGTCGTGCAGGGGCACCGCCCGCCATGACGCGAGCTGGGGATCGATACCCACCTGTTGTCTGCTGAAGCGCTGCCAGCAGTGCTCCACATGTCATGTCACGTGGTGCACTCGTAGGCCACCCGAAATATACACACTATATGTCTGTGTTTGCGCGTATGTGTGTATGTGTGTATGTGTGTATGTGTGTATGTGTGTATGTGTGTATGTGTGTATGTTTGTATGTGTGTATGGTTTGAATATTTCGGGGTGGCGTGCCGGCGCACCACCCACCATGACGCGAGCTGGCGATCGATACTCAGCTGGTTGTCTGCTGGAGCGCTGCCAGCAGTACACCACGCGTCATGGTATGCGGTGCGCTTGTCGGGCACCCCGAAACATTCACACTGTATGTATGAAATTCAAAACTGCGCCGCTTTTCTCAAAGTAGACGTCGCTTGTTGTGATGGTCGTGATTACACCTTGGGCAATTATCAGGCGTCACCCATGGGTAGCTCTACCTATGATGGGTACTGTTTCATGCATCACAAATTTACGTTTACCCATCTCCTACCCATGGGTGACCGTACCCATGGGTATGAGAAAACCAATGGGTTCAATGATGCATGCCAGCCCAGCATTGAATCAGAATGACCATGACAATAGCCGCACGGTCATAGCTGGCTGCTACATAACCACACCATACTCAGAACCTCTGGAACAACTATTTAACCAGCTTTTGAAAAACTAGTTTCAGATCGCATCAGAAACTAGTTTTTCGAGAGCTGGTAAAATACTATTTTTTGCCACTTCCTTGCTAAATAGTTGCAAATGGAAAGCTTGTAAAATAGTTGTTTTGACTTATTATTCGACAAATAATTGGAAGATGAAAGGCTTGTAAAATAGTTGTTTTCCAAAGTCAACTCGTTAGAACAGGAATGTTTTGTGGATTACATTCATTCAAAATACAGCATCTTTATTGGCGGCATTCACAAACGTCTCCAAACTGTGTGGCACAACCCAGCCACGACTCTAAGCTTGCCAGAGCAGTGAAATGCAATAGCTTCTCTAATTCCCATAGTTCACTGTGATTGGACAGATTTTGGGAACCGCTCATTTCAGTCCATTACGTTCCGCAGTCGAACTTCACTCAACCTGATTGGACAGATTTTGGGAACCGCTCATTTTAGTCCATTACCTTCCGCAGTCGAACTTCACTCAACCAAGGTCCGTATTTGTTTGAGGCTGCAAATTCGAAAGGAAATTATTTCTACAATAGATGCCCGGAAAGGGACTCTGATGACCGTGCAGCACGAACGCAGCCCAGAGTAAAAACCCTAGCGGCATCTCCCTCTAAATGTTGCTATGCTCCCCTCAGTTTCTGCTCAAGCTTTCCTCCTCATAGCAGCAATGGAGGGCAGCATGGCGGCAGGTGAGGGGAAATGCTGCTAGGGTTTCAATCTGACGCATTACGCTGTTTGAGCTGCTTTCGAGCCGCACAGTTATCAGAGGAGTTCTAATTCAGGATAGGCTATTGATTTAAATAGTTTTAAATTTGAACACTTCCCTTCAATGCTTCGGAAAAAAATACTGAGAAAATAGACCAATCTTGTTGAATCTCTTGTTTAACCATTTTATGGTGATTCATAATCAATTTCCAATACTGCCCTAAAAGGTCTTGAACGGAACAGTACTGTCGGTAACATGGAACTAGTGAACAGAAAGGGGTTAAAAAGTAGATGGATAATAGATTTAAATACCTCTTTCTCTGAGGAATTCTCGACAACCAAGACAAAAATTTGAAACTTGCAACGCAGTAAACGTGGTGTGCATATCTACCGCCCTTCATTATTTCAGACTGCTAAAATGCTTTAACACATCCTTAGGAACCTTTCATTACTGTATGATAACTGGAGTGTATCAACGCAAAGCTAGTAAAATAGTTGTCTTGACATTGTAGTGAAATAGTTGTAAATGAAAAGCTTGTCGGCAACATTTTCCCAGGCTGGTGATGACGTCATCCTAGTTTGCAAGCTTTTTTCAGCAAAAGCTTGCAAACTAGTATTTTAGCTTGTTTGCAAGCTGTTTCTGAGAAGTCCTTGTTTGCAACTTGTTCCAGAGGTTCTGAGTAACCATACGTACCATGATGCCCATCACGGTATTTGATAGCTACACCTCTACCCATTATCACGTTGATCACCTTCACTCCCATTGTTCTTCGGACATACCACCGGGTGCTGATGCTGCACGATTCTTCACCGATCTGATGGTATGTCAGACTTAGAAAGGGAGCACCGACGCTATGACTTATCCATACTCCTCAAGTTGCCATGCAGGAAGCTGGATGTGGCTATCGAAGAGGTCGTAGAAGTTGTAGATGACCTTCTCCTTTACCTTTTCAGCTGAAGAGATCGTTTCATCTGGACGCCGGCGAGCAGTATTATCAGTCTCGTGATTGGCGGAGTCACGGCGGGTGTTGTAGATGCTTTTCCCTGTTCCTGCGACTTGGAGTAACACTGGTGCTCGCCTATAGGTTTTCTTTTATCGCTTCTCTGCAACGTCGTGGGTGCTTCGACGTGTGTTTGTAATTTCCCACGGCTCCTACTGCTCCACGTTGACGCAGCGGCTCAAGGGTTTCATGAGACAGTAGTCTGTTGATGTTTCTGGGACCCTCGGCTCTCTTTGCGCTGTCGCCGAGATGTTGAATAAGCCGGACGCACTCTTCGCTCGACAACGACATCTTCCTAGAAGCCGGCTAGAGAAGTGAAGAGATCCCAATTGATGATAGGTTCTGGAGGTTCGGGACTCCTCTTTCTGGAGTTCCCGGCTCTATTCCTTTTGCGTGAGGGAAGGATTCTGCGCAAAGGAGGAATGATCTGATGTGGTGTATGCAAAACTGTCGTCAACACTGATGTCGGTCAGGCAGAACCATCGATTGGCGATGACGTCCTCGGTTCCATTATGGTACTTTCCACGACTGAGCGGTGCGCCGGCGCACAAAGTGGGGGAAGCGGGTCCGCCATTGTGATAAGAGTGCGCTGGCGCCTTATTACAACGGCGGAGTTTACTGAGGACTACTCGATACTATAATACAAGAGGAAATTCCAACGCTGCTTGACTACGTTCTGACTAAAATATTGATTAAGGGTTATGATTGTTCATAGAACTGGATGAATGAGTTCAGTTTTTGGTTTTTTGGATTTATAAGTGTTGTGATATAGATCACAGTAGGTTCAAATTGTTCATAGGTTGAAAGGTGCGGCGCGTAACGTCTGATCCATGCGCGCATTCCTGAGCTTATATAAGTACTCTCTCGACCACCGACCAGATCATCGTCGTCGGATCCGCTGCCATCGCCACCACCTTCGTCTGCCACCGCCGCCACCTGCCTTCCCGTCTCGCCGTCATCGCCGCACCGCCACCCGCCACTCGCCTGTATTTGCCACCTATTCTGGCATTATTCTTTAATAAAGATTTTGTAGCTAGGTCTACGAAGTGGGTATCCATACGATACCCACATAAACAACAATAAGCCAATGTATTTTTCAAGGTTTTTCCAATATATTTTTTAGGTTTTTTTTTTTGGATTTACAATCCAAAATATTTTGCAGTGAAAAGCCGAAGTGAGCCATTGAGCGAGGAACAGCAGTTTTCTATTGGTGAGTCCCAACCATTGTTTACCGAAATTCTGTTTGCGGTTGGGTACACTCCACGCGAAGTGACCCTAGAAAACCAACGAGTGACAAGAAATTATGCAACGGAGTTTTCACTTTAGTTTCTTGCGCTACATTACCCGCTTTGTCTGTTGGCTGTCACTATTTTAACAAGAAAATACAGGCCTTCTAACATGATGGTGCTCATCTCCACAACTTTGAAAATGCATCGAGATTTAAAGCGAGGAACATTTTTGCATCCATCACGAAAATCTTGCATTCGAACCAGAGTTGGTTCATTGTTGAAATGATCGATTCCATACCCAACAAGTAAGGTCATCTAGTGCGTAGTGAAGTGAGTTGTAATATATATGCTTCTGTTAGCAACGCACGAGGTTGTTATATTTCTTTATTGGCCGACGTTTCGGCGGCTTCGCCTTCGTCAGAGGCTGAAAGAAAAATACGAAATTTGAAAAAAATTTGAACGTGCAAATCCAAATTTCCGGGCGTACTTTGCGAACTAAGTGGTACCGTAAACCAAGTAACAAGAACATAATTGTTCACAACCTCTCCGCCCACCCTAAACAGATGAAGAGAGCAATTGTTGGCAACATGTTCAAGACAGCAGCGAGAGTCTGTTCAGGGAGGGAAGAAAGACGTGAATCGCTCCACTTGGCTCACACTATCGCCAATTCTAACGGATATGCCCCCAGAGGGTCTCACGGTGCGCGGCGTAGCATACAAACACGAGAATGGCGCACCGATACATCGAACACCATCCAGTTTTGCCTGCCATTTTCTCCGATGATGTTAGCAGAGCCACACGACTGTCTGAGGAGAGCAGGTCTGGAAAGATTGGTGACCGTCACTGAAATTCCACCAAACAACCTGAAACACCAATTGGTTCGAAACCGTTTGTACGATCGTCTCTGCACAACGCCCGACTGTGACATTTGTGCATTTGGCAAGGAGGGTCATTTATGAAATCTTGTACTGTGTACTCGATCAAATGCAGAGAATGCGGGGACGAATACGTTGGCGAAACTGCACGGCCACTCTGCGTAAGAATTAAAGAGCACCTTGAAGGGAAGCTGAGTTCTCGCTCGTCTACCCCTTTGGGAGCTCATCGAACGCGAGTACATAACGGTGTTGATTTCGAAGTAGAAACAGCGATTCTCGCATTTGAAACTGAGATTTCAGCACGCAAGACTCTTGAGGCCTTTTCGATTCATGCCAAAAACCCAAAAATGAACCGCAAAGAGGAGTGCCCCGCCATAACCAGTGAGCTCTGTCCATATCTCGCATTGTGTAACATGATGAGACTGATGGCAGAATGTCTCATACTGTTTCCAAGTCCAACGTGTTCGGCCGTAGTCGAGGACCTCACAATCAGTAGGTCGACGGACTTTTGAAGAGGTGAGAGAGTTGCCGCACGGGTTATTCGTGATTTTCGGGTGTAGTCTGGATCGGGGTCGGATTGAGGAAGTGTTTGTCCGAATACTTTGACGAATCGATTCGACTCTTTCAGGCTCTGACGAAGGCGCAGCCGCCGAAAAGTCGGCCAATAAAGAAATATAACAACCTCGTGCGTTGCTAACAGAAGCATATATATTAGAACTTCATGCCGAGGTTTAAAGACAACCGGACTTGGGATCTGATATAAAATTGTAATTATAGCGGGTGCAGAAGGTCCGTTTCCCTGATTGATGCCTTCCAGTGTGGAGCAATATTGAAGCATCACCGAGAAGTAGTGAGCTAGTGTTTGGACCATGACCTCACGTATTCTCGATCATTGACGCCCCTACTATGACAGATCGCTGGTTCAACCAAGTACTGTGTATCCGAAACGACGAGTTCGCCCAAGCAGTCCACGTCACAGCCGAATCATTGGTTGATATCATAAAGAGAACGATGAAACGTGATACGCAGACTAGAAATGATGACGTGGATCGTTGGCAAGCGTGGGCGCCTCTAGACCCCCGACCGCGTAGGTGGACTCGTCGTTATCGTAACCCCACTTTTGCAAGGTTATGGTAGGTGTACTGCAGACACGGTATCTCACAGAATCCTCTCAGATTTTGCGCAAAGGGGTTGTTTCAGAGGCAGATCACAACTGTCGAGATTAATTTGCAAGCCAAACCCCTTTCTTCCCGGGATTTGCAATGTCTCCCAAATTCCTATTGGAAGCCTACTGCAATCCTACGAAAGTGAAGCTACGATACAAGATGGATGCAGTATTAACACTCACCACCTCAAATAACCCTTCTGTGCAAAATTGGAGAGGATTTCGTGCAGTAGTGTTTCAGCCGGTACCATCACCGTAACCCTACATCTCAAAAGCACTTCCACCTACACAAAGCTAGAGCGGATTTTCTTTTTGAAAATTTTAGGCCTCGGATGTAGAGTAAT
Source organism: Ancylostoma ceylanicum (assembly GCA_000688135.1). Classification (NCBI taxonomy): domain Eukaryota; kingdom Metazoa; phylum Nematoda; class Chromadorea; order Rhabditida; family Ancylostomatidae; genus Ancylostoma; species Ancylostoma ceylanicum. The sequence goes on from JARK01001543.1 coordinate 365,469, forward strand.
GCCCAGGATTGTGTGGTTTTCACTCATCCACAAATACGAATTTTGAACGAAACTGTCAGTCCTAGCAATTGTCGACATCAGTGTGGAACAACCGTCGATTATGCAAGTGACGACAGCCGTACGTGACGTCTGCTACATAATAAAAGACACACTACTTACAACATCTATTTTTGTCATTCGAAAACTTCGCCACTTGATACTTATGAACCAGTCTCATGTAAGAATTCCTTCCATGCAACAAATTCCCAATGTGAAATTTCTACGGGCATTGCCCCAAAACTATTGCATTTGGGTAACCCTTAGTCGTAGATTATATTGAATCGGAACATGACGAGCAGAAAAAAAGTCCTCTGCTATTCAGAATCATCATTGACAATAAATATTACCATGGCGGGGCTATCGCGAGCATCATCTTCAATGTGGCCCACTGGGCTAGTTGATTTGAGGCGGCTCGTCAAGTTGTCTGGAATATTGCGTACAAGTACGATTTTATCAGCACCACAAAAGTAGAATGATAAATTCATAACATTAGTATACCTTGGACCTAACAAATAATCAGAAAAAAAGTTCGAATAAACATTCGGATTTGAGTAATTCGAAAATGAGTATTCGAGAAAATGTCATTTTGGAATTCACTCAAAAGTTGATTATTCAAAGAATTTCGAATATTCCTACGTATTATATTGGATTGGAGAATAAGTGTGCGCGGTTTTTCAACTTATTTTTTCACAGCAATTTGGCCTACGAATGATTGCGTGCCACGGACTATTTTGTAGTTCTTGTTTCGCTCTTTACAACTGTCACGACTTCGCTTTCCAAATCTCGTTGCACCTCTTTTTCTTTTGCTTTGAAATGAACCCTCCAATTCACGAAGAATGAACCTCTCAGCCACCGACTACCGTTCGACTTCAATCACCGGTTAAATGTGGCTCAAGACGTTAGGGATATAAACGGGGTCCATAGAGAAAACTTCACTACTGAAAGAACAACACAAATGTGATCTTCCCACTTTATACAGACACCAATCTGGCCGACCGGCCCACGCCAAACTTCCAGACTTTTAGTGAAGCTCGCTTCGCTCGCATACTTTATATTGAATGCAAAGAAAAAAGATAGATAGTTTCAATGAAGATTTCGCGGGCACAGGGAACTAACTCCTCTAACGTAGCAACAACGCTGTCCTGAAAACCCTTCAAACCTGTCAGCGGTAACCTTCTCCCCTCTCGGCCGAATAAATGAAAACCAGCCTGATCGTCCGGCTAACGCCGGACTCTCAGGCTTCTTTTAGGCTCGCTTCGCTCGCCTCGCATTCATGTGTACATATATTCCCTCCTACTGAGCGTCGACGCACCACTCACGCAGTCGTGGACTCGTCCAGCGGCGTTCCCCTACTACTGAATCGCTTCCATAACAGTCACCCTTCCCTTATCATTTCTCCGGCGCCCGTGCAAGTGCAACTCTCATCCTTACCATTCTTCGTCCGCCAGGCTCATCCTCTTCCTTCTAAAGGGATCGTGCCCTCCTCTTCCCTTTTATACGGTCCAGTAATCACAGGCCAGTATCACTCATTCGAACTGGGGTGTAAACGAATTTCGGTTACTAAATGGGCTTAACATGTCTGAACATGACAAAAGTGGGCCGAAACACCTGTAAATCAAGGTAAAAATTAAAATTTGCAACTTTTTCGTACATAACTCGACGCGCTGAACGCAATGTTGCAGGTATTTTCCGTTTTTGTTGGCTGGTTCTCGTGTATATATATATATATATATATACACACACACACACACACACACACACACACACACACACACACACACACACACACACACACACACTTTTATATATACAGATACATACATATATATGTATATATGTATGTATATGTATATATGATATATAGTCAACTCCAAATGTCCGCAGACAAGAGTTGGGGCCGCGGTGCGGGTCTCTCGCTGTCTGCTGCACGGATTCAGCGTGGCATGCAGGGCAGAGACGCGGAGGAAAACCGCGCCGCGGTCCCAACTCTTGTCTACGGACATTTGGAGTTGACTATATATACATATACATATATTTAGTAGTGTTTATACTTTTTCGCGAGGCGATGGCGTCGCAGCGGTGGCTAGAACACGCGGGACGCGACGTGTAGCGAAGCCGTCGCGTCGCGCAGTTGCGCTATGCCAAAGTTCGCAAAACTGCGTACACGCAGAATTACACACTTAGATCGATTTGGCGTAAGCGTCAACGTTTATGCGTTCTTATGGCAGGTCGTCAAGTCCCGCAAGTGTTAGGCCAAAGCAGAAAGAAAATCAAACAATGAACACACCACCCCAAGCTCTGACATCGGCGAAATCATCGCGTCGCGTCTGCTAGCAGGCGCGACGCGAATCCGGTCCATCGCGTCGTTTTTCAAGAAAAAAGTATAAACAGGGCGCGACGTCGCGTCGCGACGGAAAACGCGAACTACCACATCGCGACCATTATTTGTGCATGCTTCCACTCGGGACCCATCGCATTGGAACAGTTTGCTTGGACGCGACGATCGCGTCGCGCCGAAGTATAAACACTCCTTTTGAGACTGCAGGCTTACCTGAGCTGTGAGCCCACGCCACTGTTTCTATTCGTCGCTTACTCGTCGTTACGATGACTTTCTTGGGAAACCACGGGTTGGAATTTGCAGAGCCGAATCCGATTTTTCTTATAACAGCAACTTTGAGATCCTTCAATGAGTAATGAGTCTTGTAGAGTCGAAATCTTGGCAATGATATCACAAAATTACCATTCGAGAAGAAAGAAAGCCATTTCTATCCGTCTCACACCCGCCACCTCCAACGATGGAGTAGTTTCTTGTAACTGTATCATTTTCGATCGTTCTCTTGTCCGGAGAACTGTATACCACTTCTTCACTAGCAACAATCTGGAAGGAAACGAAAATTTTGCAATTGTTTTCTACCAATGTATTACAAAATGAGAGGCGGAGATAATGCGAATTCCCGTAAAATTCGTAGACCCGTTGTCGACGGCGGGTAACATTCCCCAGGTGTCCGGCACTGAGTTACAGAAATTTTAACCCGGCCAAGAGGTTGCGTTTAGACTGGCATGTCCAGTG